>VZTL01019656.1:13161-27825 GCA_013400535.1 Scopus umbretta | reverse complement strand
TATTTTTATATATATATATATGCTGACGACAGCAAGCTGTGTGATGTGGTTGACAAACTGAAGGGAAGGGATGCCATCTAGAAGGACCTTGACAGGCTTGAGAGGTGGGCCTGTGCCAACCTCATGAAGTTCATCAAGGCTAAGTGCAAGATCCTGGACATGGGTTGGGTCAATCCCAAGCACAAATACAGGCTGGGCAGATAATGGATTGAGAGCAGCCCTGAGGAGAAGGACTTGGGGTGTTGGTTGATAAGAAGCTCAACATGACCCAGCAACCCCCAAAAGCCAACGGTTTCCTGGGCTGCATCAGAAGAAACATGGCCAGCAGGTCAAGGGAGGTGATGCTTCCCCTGTACTCCACATAGGCGAGACCCCACACGGAGCACTGCATCCAGCTCTGGGCTCCCCTGAAAAAGAAAGGCATGGACTTCTTAAAGCAGGTCCAGAGGAGGGCTGTGAAGATGATCAGAGGGCTGGAACTCCTCTCTCTATGAAGAGAAGCTGAGAGAGTTGGGGTTGTTCAGCCTTATAGCAGCTTTCCAGTACCTGAAGGGGGCCTACAAGAAAGCTGGAGAGGGACTTTTTACAAGGGTATTTAGTGATAGGACAAGGGGGAATGGCTTTAAACTGAAAGAGGGTGGGTTGAGATTAGATATCAGGAAGAAATTTTTCACTGTGAGGATGTTGAGGCACTGGAAGATGTTGCCCAGAGAAGTTGTGGATGCCCCCTCCCTGGAAGTGTTGAAGGCCAGGTTGGATGAGGCTTTGAGCAACCTGGTCTAGTGGAAGGTGTCCCTGCCCATGGCAGGGAGCTTAGAACTAGATGATCTTTAATGTCCCTTCCAACCCAAAACATGAATAAATTTCTGGGAGCATTTTTATGTTCTGTGTTTTGCCAGAAATCTAAATAATTAAGGGTAGCAATCCCTCTGAATTTAGAATATAATGGTCTGCAGGGCTATGGCAAGGGTGGGATAGAAAGGAAAACAGCTGAATGCTAATGTTATTAGGGGTTATGATCCTTGTTGAAATTCATTTTTAATATCTATTGCAATATAGACCAGATACACTTTTCTTCTAGTGTGATTCTCATTTCTTTAATCTCTTTAACAGGTCAAAGTATTAATAAGGAATGCTAAACTGACTTTCTTCATTGGGCATGAGTATTTCATGCTTCGATCATGGTTCTAGCTTTTTGATTTTTCTTATATGTGTGTTCACTATTTTTTAGGTCAAAATAATATTTTTATTCCTTGCCTAGTCTTTCCTTTTAACAAAACGTACCTGGAAACAGCTTCCCTGCCAAAGAACTACTTGTAACTGGGAAATTCTTACTATTTTGCCAGTGTCACCTATTAACAAAATTTAATGTGATGCTGGAAAAATAAAAATATTAGATTAATTACTATGTGAAACTATACCTTCTTTTTCTTCTTTGAAGCCTTATACATATACTTATGTTATTAAGCCACTCTCATTACTATTCTCTAGCTGGTCATACAATCAGAGTTCTTGCATAGTATAACACTGGAATAATAATTTCTGATAAATACAAGGTACATATTTTTTAATCTTCCATCTGAAACAGAAGGCTACAGAGTATTTATGTTTTATACCAGGCACTGCTAGTAGAAAAACTTGAGAGCCACATCAAGCATTTTGTTTTCTCAGAGCAAGCACCTGCTGGATTATGAGATTATGTGTAATACCCTGGCAATTTGCCAGCACTTTTATTTATATAGATTTGCACACTGTGCCTTCTAGCAAATCTCTAAGCACACTTGAAATCAATGGCCTAAAACCAAAAAGACTCAGTCAGCCCTAATCAGGTTTTGAAACATCTGCAGCTTTATAATTGACAACTGCTAGGTTTAACACGACTGCCTATGGAAAATGTTTTTTTCATAAAACCTCAGCAGTATCTCTATGTATGCCAAGGTCCTTGAGACTGATATCTTTGCTGTTTTACATCTCAGCTGCATTCTACGTGGCCTTTTTAGATAACTACTGCCTGGTTTTCTGCAACTTCTTCATTCAGAAGCAAATAAACATCCAGCATTCAATTTACATCAAAGCATCTGGTCACAGCAACAATACATGTGCTTAAACATGCACATGCACTTTTGAAGTTGCAAACATCTGCATGCACAAATCAAGTGCCTGCCCTAGAAATGGGCTTCATGAATTTATAAGATCTAATGTCTAGATATGTCCAAGTATTAAAATTTTTTAGGTGCCTTCCTAGCCTTTTCTGGAGTAGATGAATAGAATGTAAACTCATATTTCATTCAAAAGTCAACACTAGGAACAGAAAATTAGCTCTTTGAAATGCACTTCTTTTGACACATAATGCTAAAATTGTAACAGACATCTCCAAATGTTAGCATTTGTAATGGAAAATCATTTTTCTTGTATAGAGGCAATGGAAATATGCATATAAGTGTTCATATGGACATAAGAGTATATATGTATTTTGAAATTAAAAAGAGTTAATAACATAAATATATATAGTTTCTGCATATGCTTTTTTAAAAAATGTGATTACACTTGAAAGATTGCATCACATTCTTGTCTTAGAATGTTTACCCAAAGAAGCTTATATACCTGCAGGAGCTTATTCTAGCACAAAAATCTATGTGTGTGTAGACGTGCACGCTTACTTATAAGATTTTTTAATATGCTCAAAAAGAAAAAAAATGCTGAGAAGTATGAAACTCCTACCTTTTTTTTAATTTCAGGTCCTTCAGTTTCTACCTTTAACAGAACAACATTGATTACTGACTGTAGAATTCTGTTGTAGCAAGAAAATAATTTTTTTCCCCATATTATATGTACTTCAATTTTTGTTGATTTTTGTTCTAGATATAGTAATACAGAACTATACCAGTATTTTAAAAATGAATTTTGCGTCTTTCTTAATGTAGACATTGAATGGCATGGAAAAGACAAAGGTGTAAAACAGTGACTGCAGAGATATTTGACAAGCCAAACCCCCAATTTCTGTCTATTCCTCAGACAAAAAACTTAGTTTGTATACTCTGTATTTAAGGTTATGTAAGGCCTACGCTATTTTCAACACTATTCTTGATGAACAGGTATACAAACACAAGCAGGAGCTAGGACAGTTACAGGTATTTCTTCTTGAGGAGCAGGAGAGTGCAAACTTTCACACAGGCCAACCACGTAACACAGAAGATTTATGGAAAACTTGAAGTGTGATGAATAGAGCCTAAACAAAAGGGGAGGCACTGTGTGCACGCAGGATATCCATTGAACAATTCTCTACAAGATATGTGAACTGCCCGGTGTTCAAAAGGGCATACCTCCCAAGGAAACTTTCGTTGCTGCTATTTTCTACTATTGACATAGATGGATCATTTCCTGCTGCCATGGAAGGCAGGCTTTAAATATTAACTGGAGTTCATAAGGCTCTATGCAACTTTTATAAAACATTACCGCACAGCACTAGTCAAAAATGTCATCTGTGGAATGTTTTTAAGATAGGCAGCCTGAAAAAACAAGCAATTGTTTACATTTTCCCTTTATTTATTATGAGGAAAGTAGTCGTAAACATCTCATAATGATTACACAGCTTAATAAACATACCACAGTTCCGAATTAGCTGAGTGTTAATTGTGTTATGTACATACATGTAAAAATAGAAAGAAAATTTGAGAAAAAAGCAGGACTATTTATATAACTGCATCTCCTCTTCTAATGTTGATTAATCATTTGCATTACTGCTGAATGTGCTATAAGGTGCTAATATGAAATATAATAGGAAGCATCATAACCAACATCAGGATTAATGAGTTACAGATTATTTTTTCTGATTGTTCTGTATTTATGTCAGATAGAATTAGCAAGTCACTATAGATTCATTGAAAAAGATTAAGCTAGAGGGTATTACATTATGCAGAATAACATCCTAAATTTAGATTGCTCTAATTTGGCAAGTTGTTTATGTTACTTTTGAAATGGCTACCATATGGAATGCTTCAGGAATTTTTACTGGGATAAAACCTCAGCTCTTTCTCATTGATACTTTGGATGACCTTGAGTATCTCACTTCTCTGTGCCTGTGTTCCCATCCCTCTGGCTTCATCTATTTATATTGCTAGCATTTTTTTTTATTGTATGTACAGACTCGCAGATCTTAATCTGGCTATTTTGATGTTACATTCATACAAATGACAATAACAGTGACAACAATAAATGTATCAGTGATGCGATTCTGAGTCTATAGGAAAAATTTAACACTCGATAGCAGTTTCTTTGCCAGAGAGAAATCAGCTGGACATAAATTGTTTGTTAAGTCCCTTAAATATATGTATCCTTTTTAAAATTGAACAGGGTCAAGGAGACTTAATGTGCATAAAGCTGAACTAGTATTTTTGTATGGCTTGGCAGATTGTAACTGAAATTATTCTTTCCTATGAAAGTCACTGTAACTGAGTTCTAGGATCCCTGCAGTATTTCATTTCTCTTTGAGAGTTGCAGGGCAACAGCAGCAAAGTAGTTTGAGTCACTCATCTTCTTTTTAAAGCTTTAGTTCACATTCAGCCAAAGAAGTTAAATTAATGGTTTTTTTGTTGTCAGTAAGAGGCACAAAGAGAAATATATTACTTATAACTTCTATCTAGTAAGCAGTTATTGACTTCAAAAAAACGAGCAGATCAGGCTTAGAAAGCCACTTAGTTCAGTTCTGCAAGGTCCCAGCATCCTAAATTGGCTGGAGTGAGAGAATAGCGGAGTAAGGAAAGCATAAAAATTGTAGGGGTTGGAGCAATTTGGTCCTCTCTGTATGTGCTCAGCACAGTGTCAGAGTCAGTAAGATCAACAAAATGTCACAGTGTCTTTGGCCTCTTTTACACTGCTGCAAAATGTTTTTAAAAGCTGTAAAGGGATTGGAGAGACTGCAGTTTTGTTTGAGGTTTACACAGCAAAAAGGTGAGGGTGGAGCTGGACACTCATGATTTTTAGTGATTTGGCTCACTGACAAAATCCACAAGGAGAAAAGAAGGGGCTAATGTTGTCTTCCAACAAAGCCTCTCCCAAAAGGGGTTACCTCTGTGTTAATCCCAGTTTCTCTAGTTAAAAAAAGGTGATGGAGGAACCTTTACAGAGTCAGAGCTTTACTTGACCAAATTTAAAGTCAAAAGTCTATTAAGTCCTAGAAAAAAGATGAAGTTCTCCAGAGCATGACAGAGGGTTTTATAATACGTAATTAAGTGGCTTCATATTTTCTGTTTGCTGGTTTGTTTTTTTATTTGATTTGACAACTATAGCATGCAGGAAAGACGACATTCAGTGTCACCACTGCTTCCCCCTTTGCATTCAGTAACAAGCAGGTGAGTGACAAATTGTGAGGAGTGAGAAATGGGGGGACAAGAAGCCAGCAAAGCCCTATCCCCTCCCACATGGTGAGGAGCTGCACTGGTGGTTCTGCCACAAGCAGGCTGGCCGGACTGCCTGTCAGAAAATGTCATCCTTGTGTCCCCTGCAGAGGTCTCCATGAGCACGGCGACTTTGCTCAGCCTCAGCACAGGGTGAGAAAAAAGCAGGATGCTCCTGGTTGCTGTCTGGGATGGCCTGAGATGCCCTCTGGGGATGCGCCCAAGTGTGGCCTCACAACACCCATGCCCTGTCTCCAGTGCCTCCCTGAGAAGGCATCCATTCCTTCATCGGCCCCTTCTCATGTGAACATGGGGCATGAACTGTCTTGATGGTGCATCCGGGTGTAGGAGAAAGGCAGATGGTGGGTTTTTTTCAACAATTTTTTCTTGGGGTTTTCCTTTTTTTTCAGCAGGGTTTTTTTTTTTGGGGGGGGGTCCCATTCTTTGGCAGTTTGTGGATACTTTATTTACTTGGACGCGGTTTGTTATGGGGAGCTTTTTCCATACTTTTCCTTTTGCATTCTCCCTCCCATTGTTCATGGGGGTTATTTATATTTACTTTAATTTTTGTCTGGTTTTTCTGCTTTTTGTTTTCAGAGGTGAGTTTGGGGGTCAGGTTTATTTTTTTGTTTGTTTTCTGTTCTTTTCAGCAGCCCTCCCTCACCCTGGCAGCTGCTGGCACAGGTTGTTTATTTCTTGTTCTGCTTTAGCTTTGTCCCAAATCCAGACTGCGACGTTCAGCACTTTCCGGCAGCTTCCGCAGCTAACGGCTTTTGCAAGCTGCTCCTTGATTGGTAGGATCCTGCTTGTTAGCTGTTTCCTGATGCGAGGGTTGATGATGTGAGGGGGCTTCCTTTTTTTTTTTTTTTAATCCTCCCTCTTCCCCTTTCACTCCCCTGCAACCAGATATTATCACACGGAAGATGCAAGACAAATTTGCTACTCATAGGATAAGATAATCTTTATTACAAGGCCATGACATGTTTAAAGTACATTTTCCTGAGTGTTAGCAGGGAAGTCTAAGTTACTTCCATGTTTATTTTTCTCCCTCCTCTGAACTGGCACGTCTGAGGAGCGGCTCGATTTCATGAGGTTCCATGTTGTGAAGCACTGCAGGTGAGGGACGTTGACGGCCTCAAGTGATTAAGATCTGAAGAAGTTACAAAACAAGCAGTGTAAGTAAGCAGTGGCTTACAAAGTGTTAGGTGACTTTCTTAGTGGATATTTATTATAACTCCATGAATGACAGGAAAGAATGAATACAAGTGAAGAAAATCAGTTAAATCAAGCCTTCAGGTGTAAATGCTGATTGTTGTTCCTGATTACTTAATCATGAGATCTTTACTTTCAATATCACTTTCTGTGGAGAAGGTCTTATGTAGCTTAATGGAGCAACTGGAGATGCAGTTTTAGGCAGATAAGGATTTGAACAGAACCTTCAATTTAATCCTAAAAGATGGGAAAGTAGTTGCATTGTAATAGAAGTGTTTTGAAAGGACAGGAGAGTGTTAATGTCAAAGGTGCAGAAAAGTGATGGGTTAAGATGGATAATATATTATTTCCACTACTAAATTTTACAAATACGGTTTATCACTGAGCACTACCTAACACCATCTTTATGCTAATATTCATCCTATCCATTTTGGGGTGGGGGAGTGGGAAGGGGGAGAAGAATCCACTTCTTAGCTTAAATCAGGAACTGCAGATGATTTGTTGGCAGCAGCATCGTTAGCTTAGCACAGATAGTCATCAATATTTGTACGATACCAGACAATGCAAGGAAGGCATAAGTTTTTTCTTCTTGTATGTAATGGGTATGCTTGCCCTGAAGGGCAATATCCCGTGCTAAGGAAAAAGAAAGATGTGAAGTCATGGGAAAGTCATGCATTTTGCATTCAGTCTCACTTAGAAAGTGCAAGTACCAATTTCTGTAAATGTTCTTATTTATCCTTAATACATATTTTAGTTTTCTGCTTTTACCAATTGCTGTACTGTCTCTGCATGCTTTATGGAAGGTATGTATTGGTAACAAAGTCTAGAGATTTTTTGTCAGTATACAGTATCTTGCAATTACTCAGTATAAGAAGCAAATCAACTAATTTCTAGTTAATGTGGAGAGCTTTTATTTTAAAAATGGTTCTTGTTTCATCCCCATCGACACCTATACAATCTTTCCAAGAAGTTGGCATGTAGTACTGTTCTACATTATTCTTCCACAATCATCTTGAATAAAGCAATAAATACATTTTAAAAATAGCACAGCAAGTACTGTGTTTGTACTCAAATGGTTCTTCACAACTTCTCTCCTTCTTTTTCTACTATTTTCTTTTATTGTGTCAAAAATGTTTTCAGCTCTCCAAGAATTATTATAGCTTTGTCCAGTCTTTCAAAGAGGTCCTCTGACGACTTCTGTGGGAATGCTGTTTTTAAGTGTTTTAACTACATTGTTAGCAGTCAAGCTGTCCCTTGATAAATAAACTGACTTGACAGTGTTCTTCTCTACTACTATTAAATGGAGCTATATGCTCTCCTAAAATGTTTGCTGCACAGAATTGCTGTGGATGTTAGTAATCTGGACAGATTGCAATATTGTCTGATCATGCTTCTGGGGAATCTAAGGTAACAGTTTTGATTTTAAATTAGTTGTTCCTAGCTATTAGAGACATTTTTTATACATCACAGTTTCTCCTTGCTATTGTAGTTCACCAGCCCTCTCCCCTGACCACCACTATGGGAGAACTTTTAGTGTAGTTCTCTTCAGCCAAAGAAAGAGTAGCAGTGACTAGTCATGAACAAGTAGCATTTTTTCCAGGTAACACTATTTCTCCACTTTCATAAGTCAATCTGAGTTCAGAAGGGATAGTTTTTTTGCCAGAGTGTTTCCAAATTTCGTAGTGCTTAATACTAGAAGTACCCGGCAGAGCCTGCAGGTGAAGAGTGCACTAGAGGTATGAGAAAAAGCTGGGGAAAAAAGGTTCAACTACATTTTAAGGCTAGTTGCCTCTCCTAGTGTGTCACATTACAATTTTGATTTGTGATAAAGCTGCACAAGAGACATGCTTTATATACAAAGCCAAGAATTTACTGTAGGTCTAAATGGAATCTTAACAGTTTTGCCAAAGAAGTATTATTAATCCAGCTACAGAATTACGAAGATTTACTATGCAAGTTATCCAATTATTACAGTTCAATCACAGTAATACTAGTTTAATAGTTAAAAATGACAAACAGACTTTCCACTTTCAGTGGTTTCATTCGGGGTAAGGGGTTTTGTGAGTTGTTGTCCTGAATCCATTCCCAAGAGAATGTGGTGGGGGCTTCTTCCTTCTCATGCTTGAGGAGCTCATACTAGAGCATAGTTTTGAGCATTTTCTAACACGTCTTGCACCTTGCTGCTTTTGCATTTCTGTGTTACATCTGCATCTGTTATATAAGTTGTGTTTTATTTATGTTGGAAGCTTGTCTTTTGTTACTCCTGAAGTCAGTTTCACTCAGGTCCAAATGTATCATCTCTTCAGTGATCAGTAGTTAGTGAGTGACGATTTGTTTATAGCCTTGATCTGTCATCCCATGTTTATATTTTTCAAAGCCTCTACTGTTATACAGTGTTATACAGTGTTTGTATTCCACAATAGCACATCATTTATTCTGTGCACAGTAAACTGTGTCACTAGAATAGTACTTGTTATCACTATTACTCACAGACCTATATCAGAATTATTATAACAAGAGACATAGCACCACACGATTGTACAAAGACAAGCAAAACTCAAATTAGCTAACAGTCTGCTAGAGCTAAAAAAGCTAAAACAAATCTCCAAGCAAGAGTATCACAGTATCACAGAGTAAGACAAGCCCAGACAAATCATGTGTAATAAGCCCCAGTCCAGTGGCCTTGCAGTGTTAGAACAAACCCTGTGGTTTCTCCCTCAGCAATACCACATCTACTGAGCTAAAGGATTACAAAAATGAGACACGGGGACAAACTGTGTTGATACTATTTGTAAAACAGAATATATTCTTGAATGGAACTTATTACAGTTCACTTGGTTTTGAACCATTCAAAGTCAAAATTACTAACTCTCAGAATCAGCTGAGACAGCCACTGTGAAATGATCCCTGAGGGTTCTAACAATAAGCTGAGGGGGGAAAAGAGGCTGCTCTTGACAGTAAATAGCAGCCTCGTGATGAGGGTCTCACAATTCTGTATTATCAGAGTTGGAAAGTACAGAGGTCTTAAATAGTGCTTGCAAAACTAAACTAACTAAAGTAGTACACAATGTTTTATATCAGAAGGGTTATCTCTCTGGGTAACTTCTGTCCTGTTCTCCTTTAGCATTTTGTGTGCTCTTCACTTGTTTTATAAGCTAATATACACAAAGAAGTTTAAGTCAAGCACTTAATGTGAAGGAGCATGAAATATTGGCAATGATATCTCACATTACATCATGTAGAGGTTCACAGAAGAAAAGTAAAAGAACAGTGTGACAAAAAATATTCAAAAAGAAACAACAACAAAAAAAAAAACCACCACACAACTGAGCACCTGTGCTGTAATACAAATCAAGTATCAACCTTTGCTGGTACTGACAAAGATCAGTTACGGGGTGAAGTTGTGAGCAGTCAGTGGAAGTAAGTTAACCTGCAGTCCTATTTACCTGAGCCATGCTGACCAACACAGCAGTGCCTTTACTGGCACCACATAAACACCATGGCAGTCACATACAAATGATCAGCATGGATATCCTGATCCAGTTCTTCCTTTCTAGCTGACTGTCTTGATTTTCACTAGCAGAACTTGCACACAACCTCTCTGTCTTTATTCACAGATAAATCCAGATCTATGGATCCCTCAAATATTAGCATGCACCTAAAGTCCAACATCCATACTCACACCACAAGCCCCTTACCCAGTTGCAAACTCAGACCCTGGGTCTTTGCAGATGCTGGTCTTCTCACTGGTTGGTCCAGCTTTAAGTTCACTGGCTACTCATATCCACACACACAACAGAGCAAAGGTCACACAGAAAATAGTAATGGAATTTAGTAAGAGCACAGACTATGGGGATTGGGTGGAGGGATTGGCCAGAGAAGCATACTGGTGAGAAAGTTGTTTACACGTGACTAGTATTTTCTATTGCTATGCCCATCACATGCACAATAATGTTGTTTCCTTTCTTGCTAGTTAGAAGGTTCTGGCTGAACCTCTCCACTGTTGTGCTCAATTGGTTCTTTCAATGTCCCATCAGACAGTGACCCAAACAGTCTTGTGTTTATTATCATCTCAGTTACCTATTGCTCCTTAAGGTTTGTGTCATCCTACTTAATTTATTACTTTTCTTATGTTTTCTCCTTTTTCCTTATGATGAATAGCTGTTAAAGAGATCTCCTTTCAAATCAGGTGTTCTTACATTCCAGACATCCTTAAGGAATTGCGTGACTGATCCAAGGGAAACAAGCAGGTTGGATTTAGCTTTAAGATGTGCTCTGTCTCAGAAATCCTCCCAAGACTAGAGCAACATCTTTGGTAGCTTAAATATAACAAAAAAGTTGACTGCAAAGAGTACATTTCTTTTCAGTGAGGATTTTCTAATCCAGTATATACTCCTGCAGATTTCTCCCTCAGGATGGCTTTCAGCTTGGAACAGTGAGTGCTTGGCATGTTCTTTAGGGAACAGAAATCCCCGACTGCAGTCACTTGTCCATAATTTGTGACTTTTCAAAATAAAATACCTCTCATAAGCAATACTTGATTCTGCCTATTTATAAGCAGCAAAGAATTTTAAGTGTAGAGACACTCAGAGTAATGAGAAATTTTAGGCACCAAACAAGTAAATAAGTTTTTCAGCTAACTAGCTTTATAAATGCAAAATCTCACTACAGATACAAAACTCCTAGTAATATAACACTAATAAGGAAATCTATCTTGCTTAAATCTGCTTTGCAAAAATTAAGCCTCTGTGTAAACAAGTTGTGTGGGTTCTGCTAATATTGAATGGAGTAACAGGCACACTCAAACTATGAATCGTCCCTTCCCAAAATAAACAGTTGAACCAATTTCTGGAGATTGCAAGGTAGGATAGATGTTGAAGTGGTATGAATTGCTCTGTGGAAGCACCAGCCTTCTCCCACTGAAAATGGGGAGATCTTAGATGACTGGGGGTGGGCGACAGTACAAATAAAAAATGCTTTACCTGATTTTCTGTCTTGACTGGAATAGGTTGAAAACCATTTTGGCTACTTTTATCATGATTTGGCAGCTATTCCAGCACAAAGAGACCACTAAGACATTAAGATGTGATGCCTTTAAGTGGATCTATATAAAATCTACTAATTCAAAACTTCCATTTTTATATGTATGGTTCTCAACACAGTCACATAAGAAGCTGATTTGAACCAAGGAAATGGGACAAATAAAAGAATAAGAAAATGGTGTCTGATATTAATCTGTTTTATTGTATCCAGTATTATGAATGAGTGCCTGGATAGCACAGAAACATGTCAAGACTGAAATTATGAGAGTACATCAGCTAATGGCCTGTCTTAACACACTCATTCATTTACAAGAACTATTAGTAAAAAGCTCAGAGAGACTTCTTTTTGAGCAGGGATTGACCAGATAATGATAGCTTTTCTGTATGTGAAATTTGAGTGCAAATGTGGATCTCCTTTAATTCTGCCCACACTACTGGTGTGTGAAGAAATACATCTTGTTTCCAATCGGGTAGATTAATAAAATAAATAAAGGAGTGTGTTAACTCTATTACACTTTCATCAAGGCTTAGCCATTCTGGTTATTTTACTGTATTCATTCTAGCCCTATCTTCCACAGATTAACCTTTCTTATAGCACTGTCACACCCCACCAACTGTGATTTAGCAAGTACATAATTTATCACTTAATAAGAATGTCCACGTTAACCACAGTGGGAGATTTTACTGGCAATAAAATCTGCTTTTTCTCTTAGGGAAAATAAAGGCTGTATCCAAGTGGACTGAGAAAGTTTAAGGTCTCTTATAATGAGAATGACCTTAGAAAGAACAGAACTTTTTATTGTCAAATATTTAGTATGTGTTGTGGTGGTCCTGAGAGATTCTGTGAGAATAAAGACCCTTATTGGCCAGATAGTTTTATAAAAATGCAGACAAAATCCCAAGTAGTTTTGTGTGTCCTGAGTAGTAAAAAATTAGTTTTATTTAGCCCACATTGCACTTATAGTGTTATAGTCACGAATAAAGCTCTAAATATGGTCCTTAGTGCCCTACCATTGCATTGTCCTTTTTTTTTTTTTTTTTTTTGGGGGGGTATTTNGTGCATTTTCCTTTTTTTTTTTTTTTCTGTAGAGGTGATATTTTCTCTGTTTTATTAACTCTTTTTCAAGTGCAGAAGAAAGCTGAAAAGTTGCAGAGCTTCCAGCTTCAATCTTGTCTACACTACCTGAATCTGTTTTGGGCTGATACATGCAACATTCCTCCTCTGGGAAGGAGGACACCTTCTACTAGAGTATCTAGCATAGCATGCTGACAGGATCACTTTTCTAAGAAGACTAAGAGTAAACTGCTTCTGTTTTATTCATTCCTTTTAAAGTGTTGATTTATCAGTTCATTCTTCCTTACATTTACCCCTGTGAATATAAATCTCAGACAATAATATATAGTAGAGATGGGGCCAAAACCCAGTGATAAATATCTGACATCCTTAAACCAGTCAGAGATTTCTGTAAGCCTATAGTAAGTTCTGATGATTAATGAAAATCTGGAGCTGTTAAAAGTGAACATATGGATAAGGTCACAACCTTATGGTTCATAGCTCCTGTAACAACATAGGTTGTCTAAGAGAATGGCACTACTAATTACCCTTTTCAAATTCATGTTACCTTTGCAAAGCTACATTCTATAAAAACTGATGATGAATATGGAGAAGTTCCTGACTATAAGAATCAGAACGTTTACAAGATCTGAACCTGCATATCTTAGACTATGTATGTGACTCCTCTTTTCAACTTAATTTTTCTCTAATAAAAACTTTTCATACAACTCTAAAATATTTTAATCATTAAATGACTTCTTCCATAAACTAAGAAAAAAACAGAAAGGAAAAAGATTACTCTCGTTACTTCAGGTTGTAAGTCTCTAGGAGGGACTCTGATACTAACATGATAGGAACGTAACTGTAGATGAATAAATGGAAGAAAGCCAAATATACTCAAATGTGTTATTACTAATTTTTTTCTTTTTGATTCACATTCACTATTCTTTAAAGTAGAACTAACACTTCCTGACAACTATGGAGACCTGCAATTTATTTTTACTTAATTCTAAGCAAAATTTTACTTCAGAGGTAAATAAACTTGCTTCATTCTTGACAGTGCCTCCAAGAAGAATTCAGAGGAGGGAAGGGAAAGAAAAAAAGTAACGTGATATGCTAGACCTGTAGCTTGGGGAAAGCTTCATTGTCAATACTCTAAATTTAACAATCAGAGTATCACCCTTGGGAAGGGTTTTAGAGAAAATAATCTCAGTTCTCTTGGGAGACTTCTTTAAGTTCCCTACTGGCTTCTTTCTCAGAAACATGCTTCAAAGTACATCAGGAGAACCAATTTTCAGTAGTATTAGTGATAAGGCAGCTAACCCATATTACTTTGAACTCAGAGTCATTTGGCTTATGGAGAAAATCAGTTTAACCCACCAATGAAACCACAGTAACAACAAGGATCTATGCTGTTCCAACATGGATGCCAGAAATCACTAAGAGTTCACATACACATGCACCCAAAAGTCAGTGGGTTTTTCCCCTCTATCAGTTTTTCAGAATCTAAAGACAATAGAACATTTTAATATTTTTTTTAATATGGCATACACATTGATTTCAGAAAACAAATATATCAAAAGTTTCAGTAACTTTATAAGCAAAACAAGAATACTATAAAAGAGTCTACTGCCAATAGTTTTTTATTGGAATTGAATTAAAGTTATAGGCATGGATGGTCAAAGGATGTAAAAGAACCAAGGATTATGGGGTAAGACAACTAAGACAGTATCAGTTGATTTAAGATACAAACTTTCTTTGCAAATACGGCCTTTTTCAGATGGACTGTGATGTTGTGTTAATGGGCAGGAGTATACATATCTAATGATTCATAAAAATTTTCTTGACCATTTCTTTTAACATCAACTATAGCATTGTGAGAAATAGAAGGAATAAAAACACACCAAAAACATTGTCATCAGAGGATGCTATTTTGCATTGTCTCATAAAGTATCTTTTT
>VZTL01019651.1:49018-64923 GCA_013400535.1 Scopus umbretta | reverse complement strand
TTTTTAGATACCTATCGTAATGCCATAAGCAATATTTAACATTTTACTGACATGTGAAATTTACATAAAGCAATGTATTTGGTACTGTACCCAATGTAAAAATATGTTTTCACATAACAGAAAGAAACCACAGCCTAATAGAGAACAAAGTAGATTCCATCAAGAAATACTTTAAAATGTCATGAAACATATATTTTACACACAAAAATCTGCCAATCAAGTTTTTACATCAGTTACAGTTTCATAAAGTACCCTGGGGTGCGACTCTGTAGTAATGTGAAGACAACAAAGGAAATATGAGTCTGCAAAAATGTCACAAACACATTAAATCTAAAAAGTACCCATTGAATTTGATGGAAGAAGAATTACTGTTGCAACCTATTAGGCAGTTATATATTTAGAACTGGAATTCCTTTAAAATTCCTTGCCACTGAACCCCCTATGAATTCCACAGGGATCCATGGTGAAAAGAAGTCTGATTTGGGACTTTTGCCATATGCTGTTCTTTTGACTTCACTGAAAATTTTGTGGGCACGTTAAGGGCAATATAGACTTTTGTTAGCAACACTTTTTTTTCCCCTTACATACATCATACTTTTTTTGTGCTTTATTGTGCTTTTTTGTAAATTTGATTTTAAATAATGACAACAGAGAAACAGAAAAATGTGAGCATCTCTTTTGTTTGCATGAAATCACAAAGCCTGAGTCCCTGAGTCTCCATGCATAGTTGTGTTCCATATGCAAAGGGTGGTCCCATAAACTTGACCACTACAGCCAACTTCACAAATTGGTAGTCAGCCTCAGACTCTAGCTTCGAGGACTGGTTCTCCAGCCATTCATGTGACTTAATGCTTTTACCACACTGGCTCACATGTCCTACCGTTGCTTCTTGAGGTTTTCTGGCCCCTGGTGATTGTCCATCATGACAATTGATCTCTTGGACCGTGCAAGCCCAAAGCCTCCTGAACCACAATAGATACTGTTGTAACTGTGGGCCCAAATAGTGAAGTGACAGGGTTGACATCTTCCTGTACATGATATTGGACTAGTGGGTATCCTTCCTGTCATATTCTCTTTCACTTCCTTCAAAGAGGAGACATAGTTTGTATTGTATGTTTAGGGACTTCCCAGTCTCTGGGACTGCAGCAGTTCTTCACAGCAAATCCTTGTCCCATTAACCATTAATTTTATGCTATCAGCAGCACACACTGTCATCTCATTGGCTCCCATTTCAAAGTAATTTATGAATATGCTGAAGAACATATCTCAGGCAGACCACTGTGAATCTCCACTTGGGACCTCCTCCACTATGAAAACTGACCATTTACTCCAATGCTCTCTTCTTTACCTTTTAACTATTTATCCACGCAGAAAACTTTCCCTATCATTGTTTAGATAGGTTCAGAATCCCCTAGTCTAATGTCCCTAAGGAACCTATGAAGGCCTGCCCTCTACTCCCATGGAGTTCCAGTTGCTACTCTCAGCCCCACCATCCCTATCAGGATTGTATTGAAACAGACCTTAATCATAGCCTAGACGGAGCTCAGGTTTATAGCCTAGCCAGAGCTCAGGTTCAAACGCACCAAAAAGAGTAATACAGCAGATATTGTCTTGGAATTTACCTGTGATAGGTCTGGTCTGCTTTTCTAGACATTTTCTTCCACACTGAATCAAGAAGCACACTCTTCTCAACCATTTTTTCTGAACTTTGTCAAAGGCTAATGCTAGGCTTAGACTGAAGCCTGGTAGCATGCTTAAGGCCCCTTCTATAATGCTCTCCCTGGGAATCCCCTGGACACCTGCCCTGCATTTCCTTGGAGTCCCTTTTCTACCATGAGTCTCATCACCCCCGATAAGCTTTCTGTTTTTTCAAACCTTAACCCTAGCCCTTAGGTGTTATGGGTCATTGGCCTCCTGTGTTCTTTGCTGGAACGAGTTTGATGTTCAGAGTAGGAGTTACTTTCCCCCTGCTTTGGGGTCTGCTTGGGTTTTCTTACTACAGTATGCATCCTTCTCACTGCTAAAGTCTGAAATTTGCCCCACAGCCTCCCATGGCCCCTTCCAATGTAAAGTGCCACTGTTACAATGTGGTAGTTAGGCTTTTACCGTATAAAGTATCCACAGATCAAGCTCAACCCAGTTAGGCAATACCCGTTTGACCACTAGATGATTGTCATACACTGAAAAAAATAAATAAATTAAAATCAGCTCAAGTCAAGACAAGCTTAGACAGCTCCTGAGACCCTGCACTGTCAGGTCACTACAGAGTCTCTGGCCTTTTACTGGTATTGGCAAAATCATACTTACTGAGCTACATCTGAATGCACTGAAAAGACTAACATAGTGAATAATGTCTCATTTTACCAGTAAGAGGTCTTTGCTTTTCTTGCCCTTTTCCTCCATCTGGGAACATGACACACATTCTTTCCAACTATTTTTCCTCAGTCTTGCCCCAAGGCTAATCTCAGGCCAGGCTGAACATGCTTAGGGTGCCCTCCCGTAATGTTCTCTCTCTAACCACCCCTGCCCGAGTCCTGCTTTGCACTTCCTCAGTTGTCTTCTTTCTATCTTCAGTCTCACTATCCCTGTAGACATTCCAGTTTAGCAAATCCTAATTCTAACCTGAACTCAAGTCTTTTGGAAATCAAAGTAGACTGTATCAACATCATCACCCCTGTATTATCCATGTCCTTTTTGGCTCTTTTGAAAAGCTTTAATCAGAATTGTAAAGTTGTATTTTCCTCAACAGAATGCTAACTCTTCCCAGATAAAACAGACCTATCCAGGTGTCCCCTAATTCTGTTCCTTATCATGGTTTCTAGTAATTCGTCCAGTACACATCAGTCTTACATTCCTACCATTCCCCAGATTTTCTCTGGAACCTTTTTAAAGAATTGATGTCACATCTGCTGCCTTCCAGAAGCAAGGTAATTGTAAGCACTAGGTTACACCCTGCTGTGAGTAATTCAGCTCTTTCGTCCTTGAATTCCTTTAGAAATTTGTAGTGAATACTATACAGTCCTGGTGATTTTCACTTTATCTATTTATTCCATAATCTCTTCTACAGTAATTTCAATTTCAGACTGATCTTCAGATGGGTCCCCTGCCAAGAAGGGTTCTGGTTTTGGAATCTTCCCAGTTCCTTCTACAGCTAACACCAATGCAAAGAGTTCACTTAGCTTCTCTGCAACGACCTTGTCTTCTCTGAGTACTCTTTTATGCCCTGAAAACCAACTGGCCTTACAGATTCTGGCAAACTTCCTGCTCCTGATGTGTTTTGTAGAGAAAAGTGTTATTAGTTTTGATTCCTTTGTTAGTTATTCTTCAGATGCTTTTTCGTCTGCCTTATTATGTTTTCACATTTAACCTGCCAGAGTTTGTAACTCTTTCTTCTTGTGTCATTTGAACATGACTTCAGCATTTTCAAAGATGTATTTTTGCTTCTAACAGCCTCACTTACCCTGCTGGTTAGTTACACCAGCTTCCTTCTGCTCTTTCTGAAGTCTTTCTTGAGAGAAAGTATGTATTTCTACTACAATATCCTTAAATAGGTTCCTTGGTGCCTGTACGGAGTTGAGACTCTGAGCCGCCCTTCACTTCCTTTTAACAAACTTCCTCTTTCTTAACTTCATTACTCTTTTTTGAATTAAAACAAAACTGTAGGGAAGAAGTGCCTGGGTGTAAGCCCCTAGCTGTTCCTTAACCATGATCTAATCTAGATGTTGTTGAAGGAGATTCCTGGCAGGGTTCCCTTCCTCTGATCAGGGTCTGTAGAAAACAAAGAAATAAAAATGTGGGACATATGGAGGAATATGTGCGTGTGCTGTTCTAGGACTTTCTGTATTCTTACCTGCCTTTGCTTTTTCCCCTACTCCTATGGATAATTAATTCATGCAGCTGCCCTGCGCTTCTCTCCCTCATACCACTGTCGGTTTTGGTAAACAGTTGTCCCTATTTGTATTTTTGTGGCACTCTTACTGACATTTTGGGACCATGGCAGTGGGGAGTGACTGGGCTTCTCTGACATCATATCTGGAATGGCAATGGTAATCAGAGTGATGCTCTGCACAGTAAGCTATAGATGGTTGCATATGCCTCAAGCTTCCCTGTTAAAGCAACAAGGGCAACTCTGCACAGCATCAGTGGCCCTGCTGTTTCATGAGTCTTCGACACATAGGGTCAGCAGAACCAACGGGAGTGGCTCAGTACCGAGGCCTCTATGCAGAAGTCAGTTGTGACAATTGCAGTGAATGATTACAAGACTGTGCAGAAGGAAGGTGTAAGGCTCTCATCAGCCTCATATGAGGGACCTTGCATGCTTTATGTAACTCAGCTGCCAGTCAGACTTGTAAGAAGGTCCATTGCTCAGGTCTGCTTGTCTGAAGTGTACTGTACCTTTGGGTACAGGGGAACTGACCGTCTTGTCTGGGAAATCTGTATCATGGCTAAAGACAGTTCAATTATGGCATTCAAAATCAATGACTTTTCAAAATAATGAGGTGTAAAAATACTAACAGACTGGGATTCTTCTCACTTCCTTTCTATGGTACTTTTTCAGATTTCTATTCTAAGGTTCTTTACTACTCATGTTTCTCTGCCAACCCAGTTCAGAAACCTTTTGAAGAAGAGCTGAGGGAAAGCTGAAAAGATTTCAGCTGAAAGTTAAATCCAAAAGTTAGAACTTTTCTCCATGCCATGGCACTTTCCAAATGATAGAAACCAGTGAGAAAATTGAAAGCTTGGGTCCTGCCTACACTTTAATTAAAAATATATTATCAAATGTGAAAATAAACAGGTAGGATTAACCCATTCTGACATATTCTAAATTTGGGATCAAAGAGATAAGCTTGTCACAGTGGGCTCCCACAGAAGTCAGGGAGATAAGATTCCTGAGGCTTTGATAGGCTTTGGCTGATCCTGAGCTGTCATTCAGTCTTTTATATCCCTAGAATATATAGTCATGGTTACTGTATAGTTCCTCCTTTAGTATGCACAGATCTCTGCTCTGCAGAAGGTAAAGGATTTTAAGCTCTTTTGTAAGACCACAAAGATTAAAATCTTGCATAGCATAAATACTGTTTTATTTATTTGTCCTCTAGCAGTAAGGCACCACTATTATGGGTGGGACTTCTTTACCATTACACTTGCTATATCCCATTTCCAGCACTATCCATTTTGAGCTACAGCTATCTTACTTGTTTTTGTTTTGTGCATTAGTATGTGCCAGCGGGTGGTCATGAGTACAACAGAAATTGTGTGCAAGCAGTCAGTACTTCTGACAGGGTTTCCTTGGTCCTACTGCTGTTGAATTATCAGGAGAATAGAGCAGAAAAACATTTTTAGAAAGCTGTGTTTGATGCCAAGTGGAAATAGAAGACTACCTCCATCAAGAAACTTTTCTTTACCGGGTACCTGATGCACTACAAATAGCTAAATATAAATAGCTTTATTAATATTTCTTACACTTCAGGCTTTGAGAATAAAAGCCTTAGCTCTTACGGACCATAGTAGTTCTCATATAATCTGCAGCTCATTTCAGCAGCCATCATCTTTCATTTGTCAGCTCAGAAAAATTGACAAACTCAATCCAATGTCTGTTATTGACTGCAAAAGCTGCTATTTTCCTTGTAATTATCTTAGTTCATGCCACAAGTCTGAATTTAAATGCATAATTCAAATTCTTTTGAAGTTATATGAGTCTTAGCTGTTTCATTCCTCTGCATTATGCTTGACAAATTTAGGTCCTATTTAACATTTCTAATTATTTTTTATCTTCAAGGAAATTATACTTGTCGAGCTATTCCATAAATACATAATTTTGGAGTAAGAATTTACTCATGGAAGCATATTGTCACCTTCACATAAGCAGAAATTATGAGTCAGCTCCCTTCCCCAATAAGTTAAGATTTGACTTCGGTTGTCTTGTGACTTTAGAGGCTTCCAGATTCACTTAGTTCACTTTTTAAAAAGAGTTAAAATTCACTTTTTATCTACAAAGTCTAGAAAAAAATGTTTTTCTGTAAATGGTAACTCACATTTTCACACTAGCATTTACTGGCTCAACCTTTAAGTACACCATCAACTATCAGATGATTGGAAATAAAATAATCAGAAGTGGTAATTATGAAAGCACCATAGAAAGAAGAGCTTTGATAAACTAATGGTCTAATTAGTAACTGAGAGCGCAATGGAAATTAATGTTTGATAAATTGCACTTTAAAGTATATCTGGAGTTGCATTTCTTTGTAAAATTGAGGGTAGAACTATCTTCTCATTAAAAATGATGATTCTCTAAATTTGGAATCAGGATAATGTCAGAGAGGCTGCTCTGACATTAAGAGACTGAAAAAGAGACTGCTTTTTTTTTCAATTATGTAAAATCTAGAAATGTAGCATTCGAAACACGGTAACACTAGCCACTCCGTAAGGTGAACTTTATTTGGACAGGAACTGAATTTTAAATGTATCTTGAACTTGAATTGTAGGCTTGCAAAATGTAGAAGTGTTCAAACATTCCTGCGAGTAAGTGAGGTAGATGACATGATGAAAAATAATTGAATGGTCAGCTTAGACTAGGACAAAGTGCAAGACTGTAAAAAACGGTGGGTATTAATATAGCATATATATATATATTACTGTTTAATATCTATATATAATATGTAATGGTCAATTATAGGTTAGTGATAACTAACATTAGTCTTTTCTATTTTAAAAAAAAGTTTTAAAAGAGACTTAATAAAATTTTTACTTTGTGTCTGTAGTTGGTATGTGATTGTAATTGTAAATGCGTGGGTATCAATGAGTAGTATTCTCCTGACTAATAAAAGGTTAAGCAATGTAAAAGGGAATAACCTGAAATGGGGTCAGAGTTCCAGACAGTTTTTTGCAGCTGATTTCTGCAAATGAGTCACTAAGGAATTTATCTTGGAAGCATAGGAAATACCACAGACTACACAAATCTAAAGACTCCAATATTCTACTGCCTGCCTGCTGAAGTGAATGTAACCATTGTATGAGATACACTAATGAAATAAAACATCTGTGGGTGTAGTTTCTTCCCATGCTCTAGGCAATTTATGTTTGTTTTATATCTTGAATCATGAGACTTTATATCCTTCATACATTTTAATACTGACATAACTCTTGCTATTCTTATTCATCTAAAAGCGTAATCATTTTTTAAGTCATATTTAGCTCTTGTCTCTAAGATGTCTTTCAGACATGAGTTTACAGGTTAATTATGTATCAAGAAAATATTTCCTTTAATCATATTATGTGTGCCAATTTTTTTTGTTTCCCAGTGTCTTGTATTGTGAAGAAGGGTGAATAAAGACAAATATTTTACCTAGTCATAAACATTATATATGCCTGTTATGGCGGTATGTCATCTTATCTTCATTTTCCCCTAACATGGAAGCATCTAATTGCCTTTGCTGCCTTCCATTGTACTGTTCTCCCTTCCGTTGTATCCTCTCAAATCCTGGTAACAAAAATACTGAATACAGTATGTGAGAGATGCTGATGGAAATGTCTCATCTTACAGTGTTTCAGAATAGCAGAGAAAGCACAGATAGCCAGTTTAATTTTATTTTTAATAATGTTGTTCAGAGAATATGAATTTTACCATATGTCTTGGCCAACAAATGTAATTCTTGGGATTCTTCTCAGGACTGGGTTTATGTGCAGTTGTCCACTAGAGAGCAGGCTGAGACCAACAAACCCATTTTGTTCTTGTCATAAACTGACTTTGAACCCAGGTGTCTTAATGTAAATCGTTAGTACATTAAAGCAGTGCACCTTCTAGCTTCAGCTGTGAGTATATATACTGCTAGCAAACTTGATGGATATAGCTTGTGAAGCTTAGTGACCTAAGGTGGTGATAATAAAGCATTCTGGAACCTGAATAACATTTTATTCTGTCACTATGGTTTTCTTGCTCTGGTGACATCAACTAATTTGTACTGCTTTACAGGGAATTTCTGCATCCAGCTTTTTAGCTAGAGTCTCGGTTTCCTTACACTGCTCTTACTCTTCTCTGTCAGACTGAATTTCTTTCAGAGATAAAATATTGCTCAATATTGATTCCATTGTCTAGCTAATTTCAGGTTCTCGTACTGCAGATCAGCTGAAGCACTGTTCAAAATCCTGAAGAATTTTCTAACGCAAAATGCACAAACAAAATGACCCACATATCTCCGCACAAGAATTCTCTGTTCTCTAATCCTTTAAAAAACCGTTAAAGTCAATTTAACAGACTCTTTGCATGGAAACATTTTTATCCTAAAAAGTTGTACTAACAAGAGTAGCCAGCTTTCACAAAGCCCATAAAATTCTTATGATTTTTGCCCTCTTTCTTATTTTGCTTGGGTAAGACATTCCTCTCTGTGGAAAAATGCTCACCCCAGAGGACATATCTACCAGTAGAGGATTTGGAATTCTTGTCGCTACTGTCTCTATGGAACCCACTGAATATTTTTAGAAGTAATGGGGAGTTTTTTAGTTTAGTTTCCTGTAAGTGAAGAATATCACATTTCAGTTCCTTTTTGTTTCCTCAGTTCTGAAAAAAAATAAAGTACATCTGTTAATTTCTTTTCTTTATCGCCACAGGCTGCTGTGAAGGCTGGCCTCAAAAGACAATTTTTCTTCAGTATTTTGAACCCTAATAATATTCTGTTGTATTCTGAGAAATACAAATTGGAAATACCTAACTAATGTCTGTCTTCCCTTTCCACAATCTACCCATCCACCTTTGAATTCCTTAATGATTCCTGCTTTGAAGATCACATCCCGCTCTTTGCCTTCTTTACCTAATCGCCTATTTTCTGTAGCACAAAGCTGCTGTGGCTCCATGCTAGAATTCCTCATTTACCATATACTGTCTTTGCTGTCTGAGTTGATGCCTTCCTAATGCGAATATGCTTCTATTTATAATGGTTTTAAAGTTACAATAGCATAAAAATATATGGATACAACCTGAGAGATAAAAAATAGTCTTAGTAGAAGCAAATGCTAGGCTTGGGTTATTTCAGCCTGAACAAATCACGTTTGTCTGATGTAGACAACTAAAAGCAGTATCTCATAATGGGAAAGTGCCAGGAAATCTTGAAAAGGAATGACACTGCCAACTCTGCTTATGAAATAAATTAGGTTTACTAATGATTATATTTCCCCTCATATCTACAGAGGGAGCACAGAGTTCCTGTTCTTCGAAGTTGGGATGTCAAATGTGTTTCCTGACAGCTCCAGCTCACTTTTCATTATTGATAAGTTAAAGCAGCGTGGCTGTTAGCTGCTCTTCTGTAATTAGTTCAATGAGTTTAGGAAACAGCCAGAGCTTAGTCGGAAGAGATGAAAAGAAGTCACATATAATATGATAGTGGCACCTGAGCTCCCTCTGCCCTGCTGCCAAGCCAGCACTCAGGATGTTACAAAAATGAAGGCTTCATGCCTCCTGTTTCACAGCTCTCTTGGCGCCATGTCCTAGGAATGGAGCAGTTATTACTGAGGAAGGAAAATGCCTTTGGTGCTAATGCATATTTGGGGAAATGGGAACATTGGCAAACTGGAAAGGCAAGTAGGTCAAAGGGATCTCATCGTGCTGAGGTGAGATATGGGACAAAAACAGGGTGACTGCAGCAGGTTTTGTTTCTCTTAACTTAGTTTAATTTTGCTAGCTAAAGCGGTATATCTAAGAATCCCAAAAGATACGTCTTTCTATTTTTTTTACCCCAATCCACAGGTTAGCCGAAAGGGTAATTCATCTCTTATCACAGAATGGATTTAGCACATTTACTTAAAACCTTCTGTGCTAAATCTCATCTAAAGCTGGAAGAAGATGATTCTATATAGCAGCTCCTACATGAAGATTTAAGTATTATCATGCCATAATAATGAAATCTAAAGATACGGTTAAGATAAATGACAGGAAATTATACATAAAAATAGGAAAATTCTCTATAGAAGAAATCTAAAGCTTATCATGAGCAAAGAAATATTTGAAAGGAACAAGAAGAAACTTGGAGAGAAACTACTACACTGAGGTTAAAGGAGACAAGCATAAAAGGAATTTGTATTAGAAGAAGGAAAAAAAAAAAGACTACAAAGAGCAAACTAGTTGCCCAGATATGAAGGGATACATGTATTCAAGATTATTTGTATGGAAGAGTAAAGGTTTCTTCGCTCAGAATGTGTCTGAGGTAGTGATTACAAGTGATGTTGTTGTCCAGTTGGCGTTTTTGCAAGTTGATACACTGCAACAGATTTTAGGACTTAGGGAAAGTTCATGGAAGTAGTGTGAAAAGCTACTGCATCATGATAGGAAAATCATGCTGAATCGGAAGGGATGGAAATAGAAAATAATATTCTTAGATATCAAAAATAGTCTGGAAAAATAAGGGGAAGGTAACAGAAGAAATAGAAAGCTGTGAAGTGTGTAGGCAGGTGCTGAGTACAGAAGCAGCATGCCAAGAAAGTGAAATTTTATTCTGAAAGCAGAAAATTAATTTCTCACTTCTAATTAGGGAATAGCTGTGATCATGACTAGTAGGGTGAGCAAAGAAGGTAATTAATATTTTGGAAGAAAACACTAGGGTTGCCATGCTGTCTGAGACTTTTATGCCTGAGTTTACTTTCCAAAGGACAATTTAGAAAGATTATCTGGGATTTCCAGTTCTTGATGGAGACAGGAAAAAAGATCACATGCAATATCTTCTGGTTTTCTAGCACTTGTCTTTGTCCTGTCAATTGTACTAGCTTGCATAAAACAGGGAATTTGGAAGCAAGGGCAGGTATGAATGGAACAAGGAGTTTCCAAAGTAGATGACTGGTCAAAGACATAGATACAGACATTAAAAAAAAAAAACAAATAGAGAAAGCATCAGCAAATACAGAAAGAACAAATCTAGCTGGAAAATATACAGATACCAAAGAAATGACGAGGTGATCAGGGCAGTGGGATGGTAGTATTTGTCTATAACTAGAATTGTTGGTATCAATAAAACAAGAAAACAGTCAAAATTAGGAAACCCACCATATGTTCATAAAAATTTTAGGTGAGATGAAAAAATAGCTGGAATGTTAAAAATTAAACAGAAGACTGTTTAAAGAGTATTATTTATATACTAATATCAGAATACAGTCAGAATAAAGTGCAAATAAAATCAGCTCTTGGAGAAAACTTTCCTATTCACCAAGTTAAGAAGCTGGATTTAGGGAATTCTGGATTTAGGGAGTTAGTAAACCGCAGAAATTTTGAGTCTGGAAGACTGAGAATGTGATACTCAAAATAGTGTCAGACTTGGAAAGGAAGGAAGAAGACTTAAATCCAGCACTTGATTCTAGTTTTCAAGGAACAGATGCTACAGAAAGGTAAGGTAATACACAAGCCATCGAAATCTAAGAATAGACGAGAAAAGGTTTTCATTAGGATGTGTAAATCATATAAATACCTTAGTATTGGCTGGATTCCGTCAGAGATGCTCATCATGCACAAGAGTTTCTGGCATTCAGTGTTTACAAATCTGTAAAAATGCAGGCATCTAAACAGAGATTTCGATGTCCTGAATTTTGGCACCCAAGTTTGAAAATACTGGATTTGCAACAGGCTACCATCTGCACCAAAATTACCATGATACCGTCCTATTTGGTTTTGATTAAAGGCTAGTAATAAGTTGCATTTCTTACCATCTTTATTAATAAGTAGTTCCAAAACTATACAGTATAAAGATTTACATGCTGAAGTTAAAACTCCTATAGCAATTCTGAAATGCTTATGCTCCCTGTACAAAATCCTACAATATAAAAATCTAACGGTTTATTCCAGTCTATTAATGGGCTAGTTTACTAACAAGCTGCTGCAGCTAACCTTGTTTAGGTCTTCCAGCGAGGGAGTTCCATCAATAGGACTTTGTTCACAGAACAAAGCCTGACATTGCAACAAATGTAATTTGACCAGTGAAGCAGCCATAAATTCATATTCTTGATTAAAAAAACTATAGAAATTGAGAACTGCTGCATATACCAGCAGCTGCAATTGGTATTTAATATGTTCTTGGTGTGTAAGCAAGTATAGAAGAAAAAGTTTAACTCGAGTAGAAATTCCTATTTGGAAAAATACTTGGAAAATGAGACTTGCCTAAAAATGAATTGCTTTCTCTAACTGTGAAAATTATCCTGTCAGTGAGCAGTACTCCTCTGACAGACAGAAAAGAATCAGATGTTAAGATGTAAAGACATACTGTCTTATTTATTTGTCTTTCTCTCCAAATCTAGTAATTAGTTCCTGAAAAATTCATTCTATTAGAGAAAAAGACAACAGCTCATTAGCAATTTCTTTTTTACTTTTTCCTTAAGTTTTGAGAGTGATTTCAGGGTGGTCTACCAAACTGCATACTCCATATCCTGGCAAATAGCAAACATTACTCTCTGAGTGACAACTTATACATATGCTGCATTTGGGGAGAGATCCTGCTTGCCAACAAAGTTAAAAGAGTCT
Organism: Scopus umbretta; assembly: GCA_013400535.1. Classification (NCBI taxonomy): domain Eukaryota; kingdom Metazoa; phylum Chordata; class Aves; order Pelecaniformes; family Scopidae; genus Scopus; species Scopus umbretta. The sequence goes on along the minus strand of VZTL01019651.1, from coordinate 52,430 downwards.
GTTGGCAAGCAGCAAGAAAGTGGGGAGGGTGTCTGAAACCTGGGGTTTCCCCAAACTCAACTTAGTTTGCTTTTATCAAAATTGACAAAAGGTAGGTGATGTGAAAATTTCATAAGCAGTAAGCTAAAAATACAAACATCTTGACAGATGGTTCTATATTTAGCATGTCTTTCAAACTTGTATCGCTTCTCATTAATAAGCATCTAAAATATTTATTAGCAGCTCAGATTGTTTATTGACATCTACACAGCAAGGTCATGATAACCCATGCTTGGGACTTTCACCTAGGAAATGAGAGACAAACACAAAAAAAAACTATAAAAGAGTACCTGAGGTACTCCATCCTTCTTCACATACATCCTCCTTCTGTGGAATAAAAGAGGAATGTGTAAGGATGGGGCTAGTGTCAGATACAAAATTAAAAGAAATTCCGCCTATTTGAGTGCATGCCTGCCTTATCAGGAGCTTTGAGTCAGAGCACTCCAGTTCTGTCACAGAGAACTGAATGGTCCGGAGACAAACGAAGGGCGCAGATAAGCTTCTAGATCGCAGCGTAAGACAGAGTTAATGGAGAGGAGGATTCAGACAGCAGATCCAGAGGAGCTGCTGCTTTTGCAAAGCCTGCAGCTGCCAGAGAAGTCTTACAGAACCTACCAGGCAGCAGGACTTTGCGCCATGCCTGCAGCAAGTCAGCTACCTGCCCTCGGCGCAACCCTATGTTTAGACTACAGGATCCTGGCCTAAATCTCACCTAATCCAGGTGTAACTTTCTCTAGACATGCGTAATGACATAACCTACTTCCGATGTGTGCACAAAGAAAGAGGCTGTTGTGTCAGGTACCACCTCCATAGCACATTGTCAGAAGAGCAGTCACAACTTGGCCACAAAAGAATTTTTCAGTATAATTCTAAAAAAAAAACCCAGGAGAAAACCAAAATGTAGCTAGGTTTCCAGGAAATGTGTGTGTCACTTAGCAACACTGTAGGAGTCTGCTAACTAAAATTCCACCAAAAGTTTTCCTTCTCGGGTCATATATCACTGCTGTATTACTATAAATGCTGAACATTGTTGGTCTGTTTTTTGAGGAAGAAAAAGATAGAAGAGTCAATAACCTTTGAAAAATTGAAAAATGATACATTTGTGGACTTAACAGATGGAAATGTGAGTAGTTTCAAATTATTACAAAACTTACTTGCTAAGCATGACAAAAACATTTAAGTTTTGCATTTCAAAAAGAGTAGAATTCTTATGTAATTTATAGAAAGTTGAAAACTGCACTCCAAAATTAAAACCCTCGTTGCTTAATAATATAAGCAGTTATTTTGCAGTGTATATTTTTTTTCTTCTATGATGGGAGAGAAAAAGAAGGAAGCAAGAATCTTAGTTTGGTTTCTTTTTGAGAAATGGGGATTGTATTATTTTGAATTTGGTTCTGGCTGATTTATAGATATTAGCTGGAAAACATGATAAATTCAGAGGAAGGGAATAGTTCCCAAGAACTCCTAATCAACATTCACAGAATAGAAAATGCGTCATTCACTGTGTACGATCAGCATATAAGCACTGCTTTTTAAAGGTTAGTAGTTGTTATGGTTTGTCCTCAGAATCTTAATTATGAAAAATAACAAATTTGGCATGGGTAATTGTAGCACTATTAATTTTAATTCCTTTTTCAAGAGTGCAGAAACACATATACAGATAGTAGAAAACTTTTTGAACTGAATTATGCTAATTTTTTCTCCAGATTAATTAAATGAGTGCTCTTTAACTCTCTTTGTGATCAACCATAATCAGGCCTTTCATTTCACCTTCAGGCTTATGCTTTCCTGAGTGATGCTGCTTACTAAACTTTTTCTTGTTCTTGCATTTAAATTGCTCCTTTTTGTTCATTAACAAACCGTACATGAACGTTTGTTGTCCATATGAAATTGTGATAATAGAAGTCTTGCAAACTGAAATAGCTGTATGTTTTCCCACTCTGAGAGCTGGAAAACTTGTCAGCTGAGATATAACAGGCTGTTTTTGCCAAGTTTTCTGGTTACAACTGAATAGGAGTATCTGTGAAGTTAAGTAACATTTTCATACTTGATGGTTTGTCAGTTGTTTCAAAAAGATAGCTAGCTAGCTGATACAGCAATATAAATATGAAAACATATTAGTGTGTTCCTCGGTTTTGATGACTGCAGGCTCTCTCTCTTTTGGTATAACTTCAAGAGTAACTAGGAGTATGGCAGGTTCCTTGGCTCAGCCGTCTTCTTGCACATGTTGGTGTACTAACTTACCTGGTGTACTCACTTGCGCAGCTTGCTATGCATATGGTCAGTAAGTGGGAACTATAAAGACAGCAGCTGGGACAGAACTACTGTCTGCCCACTTTCCCCAAAATGTCCTTTTTCCCAACCTGAAGCATCCTCCTAGATGAAGAGGAAGATTTTTGACCAGGCTGCAGGAAACCATCGTCTCAGCCATGTCTGTTGCCCACGTTCAGATCAACGGTGCAGCACAGATGCGCCGCGAGCTGCACGGCTGGCGCGCACAAATCCCTCTCAGGGATGCTCTCAAAGGCGAGCGGTTTTCCTTTTGTTCATCACCGCTCCGAGTTTGCTGCACCTGTGACTGCCTCCAGCGGGAACCGAATCGGACACGTACGGCTGGGTTTGAGCAGTCTTCACCCGACGTCTCACAGCCCCGTGGAGCGAACATCTGTACCTTGCTCCCATGCGAGTGCTTCGGTAAAGGCAGGCCCCCGTAGCAACCAGCCAGCCAGGGCAGGCAGCTCCTCACAGAAGGAAGACACACACACCCCGTACCGACATTTAGTATTTATTATTATACCGCTTATTTCGCACTGTAATGGGCTATGTGTTGATGTTCAGCCACCTGTGCGTCCTGGGAGACTTCTACAACCTGGCAGCAGCTGGAGGTATTAATAAACCGTAACTCACTTTCCACATAAGTTTCATATCCAGATAACAAAAACCAGATTTTTAAGACATTTTTGTACGTTAATGCCAAGTTTAAATAAATAGCATTTACCTCAAGAGCGTGAGCTGGGCGAAAACCTGCATGATGGTGTCAAAGCTTAACGCTACAAGCAGCATCTGTCAGAAAACTGAAAAATACAAGCACTCGTATTAAAGTAACTCATGTAAAGCGCCGCGGAGGCTGACAGACGGGCAGGGGTGGAAGTGGCCTCCCCCGGGTCAGCGAGATCACTCACTTCTCGGGCACTGCAGGGGCGTTAAAACAAGAGCCCACCGGCCCTCCCGCCTGTCGGGGCCTGTCGGGTCCTGTCGGGGTCGGGGTGGGGGGCCCCCGCAGCCGCCCTCACCACAGGACCGCAGCGCGACATGGCGGCGGGGCATGCGTGTCCCCCCCGCCCCACGCCCCCGCTGCGCTCCTCCCCGCCGC
>VZTL01019651.1:0-48858 GCA_013400535.1 Scopus umbretta | reverse complement strand
CCCCGTGGTCCTTGGGATAGGAAAAAGAGCAGGTAGGGTATCTTGGCTGCGTTTTTTCCTGAAACGGTGAGCAGCATGAGCCAGCCGCGGTGAATGAGCGCCAAAGAAGTGATGCTGGAAAAGCGAAATACGCTCAGCGAGGGGAGGAATTCTTGTACTGCTCGGCTGGGGCTCAGTGTTTCTACGAAGTGTTTCTGTTTACCGGTTTGGTGGGTTCTCTCGGGAAAAATTTCAATGTAGTTAATTTTCAGTGTAGAGCGTATCGCTTTTCTGTAAGAAAAGTTGATTTTTCTCTCCACCTCTCAAAACCTTCCCTCCCAGTAAGGAATAGGTAATGACCGTATCTCAGTACCTATATGAGAGGAAAGATGGCAAGCCTCAAGGAAAGGAAATGCCATGTTCATTTGATGTAATAGCGATCATAAACAAAATTATGAGACTTGGAAGCTAGCATCAGAGGTCATTGAGAACACGTATCCTGTTCAGCTTTTGGGGAACAAGAGCATTGCTGAAGATGTTAAATTTCTATTTTTAATACATGCTTTACCTCTTTTTTTTTTTTTTTTAAATGTTAAATTTTGTGAGTTCAGTTACAAAATACTGATAGTTGTTCTTCAGTAACATACTTGATGCTGAGGGGAAAAAACTCCTAAAATACAGTTGGAACACAAAAAACTCCTAAAATACAGTTGGAACACAATGCACATGACATCAAAGATAAGAAAACAGAGGAAACACTTAAAAAGGGGGGAGAAGGGAAAAAAGTCTGATACCCACCAGTTTTCCAGTTGTGCTATGTTGTGTAATTGACCGTCACAATTGTCCTATGAAAGATTTGAGGTGATGTATTCTGTCTTAGGACTCTCAACTAAATTTCTCATTAAGGTAGACTTTTTTTAGTAGCGGAATGAAGTGTCTTCCTTTTTGAGATGGTGTAACAGCTTATTTGAAGCCTAGATGGTGAAAGGGAATGGAGGAGGGAGGCACTGTCCTCTAATTGCAGAATCTTTTTCTCTATTTGCCTTTGAAATACTGTTTACGCAGGGTTTTCTACAGCCTACTAATTGCTCTAGAACTTAACAATATTTTTTTCCCTTTTTTCTTGAGCAGTGTTATCTTCATGGCTTTCAGTTCCCATGATTCTTATTGATAAGTTCTCATGAGTTATCACAAGGATAAGCCTTAATTGCTTATTTTACAGCTAGCTATAATATTTTCTAGAGTAGCTTTCATTCAGGCACTTCTAGAACTTAAAAATGAGCGTACGGAAGATGATCAGCTGCCCCAAATCCATAAACTTAATTTTCCTGTGTGTGCTTGACTGCTAGCCAAGCCCTTGGCTTCTGCTCAACCAGAAATTAAGTGTTTTATACCCATTTCACACTCTTGTGTTCCTGTGTGTTAAATTGAGGGAATTATCTTGCCAAACACGGTGATGTTAAGTAGAAGTAATTGAGTAAGGGTTTTTTTTTTAATGTTCTTTTTGATGTAAACCTTCTGCTCATTTTTCAGATGTTCTCTCTGCTCATTTTTCAGATATGCTCCTCTCCCTGTGAAGTAGGTACTCAAAGGGACCTAAACTTACATGCAGTTCTGTATTTATGAGAAAAGTAAATTAGTAGCTTTTGGTGTGTTTTGAATAAATAGGGTTGCTAGGGAATAATTTAACAAAAGGAGATCTCGCGCTTTCTTGGTTTGGAGTACTATTGTGTTTCTGGAGCCCTTTCCCCAGAATGTTTTATTTGGTGTAGTTCTGCAGTGTGTGTTGTGCGCCTCTCTGAAGACATCGCTGTGAATGTCACGTAGTCGGGAATGTATTAAACTGACCATTTGAAGTCTGATGGTGTTTTGGATTTTGTAAATCTGCTTTTGTGAGGTAGTTTTTATTGAAGCACTTTAATGGCAATTCAGTTCACCTGTTAAAGTTCAGTTTGGCATGGAGACATATGAGGGCACGTCTTTAACAACTTCTTTCTGCTGTGAGCTTCTTTGAACACTTACCTTTGTTAGTGGGATACAGCCCCAACCCTTTAGCTACGATGATTCAAGCCAGTCTGGGCGCGCTCAGAATCACATACTTGATTTTTGTGTTTGCTTTGACAGTTGACAGGTCTGGGCACTATTCACAATGTTGTCAGGGCGAGAGAGGTATGCTGGTTACACCGAGAGTATATGCTTCTCCCTCCTTACGTTGAGATGATGGCCTTAAAGATGATCCTCGTTCATTCCAAGAACAAGCCAAAATTGCTAACTTGTAATGTGCCATATATGAACTATTTAAACACAGCAATTTATCTTTGTTAAATAGCATCCCATAGGTTTCTAAAGTACAATTTTACAATGTGCTGGCATAGTCTTCACTCAAATAGCATAACCTCTTTATGACAAGCTAACTGCAAGCCTCTAATATATGCTATTTTATGGGTTTGGTTATAAAAAGAATAATTAACAAAGTACTTGTCTTGTAATGTTTGTTTGTCTTCAGAAAGTCCTGGTACTAGAGTTGCTAGGAGATGTCTTGCTGCTTGCAGTTACCTATGATGTATTTTTCTGCTTGGCTGTACATTGCTAGGAGGGTATCTCAGTCTTAAGCTGTAGTCCTTGGTAAGAGGAGCCTAAGAAGAAAAGTACTGTGCCCCTTGTATTTTCATAGGATATTTATTGCATTTGAGATGTTCCATTCTTCTACTTTCCTAGTGTAGAGTTTGGGGAAATTTCCTTGAATTTGATCTTTGCCTTGAAATTTGCAGAGCTTAAATATGTTGGGGGGGGGGAAGGGATGTCTGTCTGTCTGTTGTTGTCCAAACAGTCTTTCAGTCATAAGTAGGCAAGAGAAAATGATGCATTACTCTTCTCCCCTCCCCTCCCTTCCCCCAAATAAATCCCCCAGTTCAGGGAAAGAAGCAACCTTTGTGCTACTTTTATACATCATATCTAAAGGCAAAGTTCTTGAACTGATCTCCTCTCAGTTTCTAGAAGGCTTTCATAGGACATAATCTCTTAGCAGGGGACTATCAGAATGGCTTGTAGCCTCAGATTTTTGCTGGTAAGTGTAGTAACGAGCGGCAAACTCACGGCAATAACTGCAGGCGGAAAGGAATGCCTGTGCAGGAAGCTACCAAATAGAAACCTAGCAAGCACTTGTCGCAGGCAGAAGTATAAAATAGCTTAGATTAGAGGCTTGCAGTTAGTGCAGTCATCATAAAAAAAGATTATGTTGTTTGGGTGAAAAGAATGCCAGTACATGATATACCTGAATCTTAGAAATACACAAAGTGTTATCTATAAAGGGTAAATTGCTCTGTCTTTGAATAGCTCAGTGCTCTGAATAGCTCAGCCTTCTTATCTAAAACTGGAATTTGCAACCTCACTTGGGTGCCTTTTCCCTGAAAGGAAACGTTGCATATATAAGTTCCTGGAAAGCACATAACACTGATGGTTTTATTGTTAAAATATTAGTGAACGTGCGGTCGTCTTAGCGAGATTCTGATCCTGGTTATGTTAAACTTGTGCACATTAAAAGAACACAATCTGTAATAACTCTAGCTGTGTTGTTTCCTGATGGCTGCATTTTGTCTATGAACTATAGTTTCGCCAATGAAGCATCCTGCAAAAAACGAGAGGATTATTTGGAATGGCCTGAATATTTTATGGCAGTAGCTTTTTTGTCAGCACAAAGAAGCAAGGATCCAAGTTCTCAGGTAAGAAGGCAACATATAAGAATAAGATAACCTAATCTATATTGCGCATTGCATCAGATGCACAGGTAGCACTTTCAGGGATTTCTTATTAAAAGTTATTTCAGTATGTAGCTATTCATTTTTTAACATGGTCAGCACCTTTTGTTACAGAAATTCTCTTACTGGGCTTGACCTCATGCGTATAATTCTATGTGTACGTTTGCAGTGTGGAGTTTTGTAAATCTTTGCATCTAGAGGTTAAAATAACCCACGCATTTTTCTCTCCTTTTTCCAGTAAATATAGTTACTGTTAGAGGAGGATATAAGTACTGAAAGTTGTAATTCTTAAAACACAGCATTTTATGAGTTCCTTTTTCTCACCTGTAAGAGTATAAACATTTCCTTTTGTTTGTTCTTGGGTTGACTGGAGTTTTCTTCTAGTTTGGTGCTTCCCTCAGGTTCCCCTTCTCCTTCTGCTTCAGTCTGTCCCCATTCTTTGCATCTTTCATGTGCTTCTGTTGAATATTGGTTTGAGGCAATTGATACATCTCCCGAAACATGCAGTTCTGCAGGACCTAGTCATCCTGTTAGGCTTCCTTTGTGTGAAAAAGTTCAGGAAGCAAATCCCAGCTCCAAAGCCATGGAGTAAAATGCATGTTAACAGTCTGCTCAGTTACTCTCTGGCTTCTGTACCTTATGGCTCTTAGATCTCTGAAGGTTATTCACTTAGGGCTCAATTTTTGTTACCCAGGACCTGGTTAATAAACACATTGTGTGAATTAAAATCAGTACTATTGCCATTTCAGTCAATCTAAAATGTGGACAGTAAACATAAAAACGGGACACTTCACCATTCTATAAGAAGGGTCCCCGTGCAGACTTGGATTAAAGTAATAAAAGGTGGGAGTTAAAAGGTCTGGTATTTTGGTGCACATTTCCATAAACAAGCCACAAAGATATGTGAGCCTATCTCTGCCTAGGTTAACACTACTGCATTTTGGTTCCATCTTCCATACCTTTTCTTTTGTTGCTGCTGCTTGTACTGCTGTTGGAAAAGCTAGTCTGGGGAGTTGAACTGACAGAACAGTTAGGTTTGGTAAGGTTAATTCAGTGCCGGTTCTGCTCTCTGAACTAGGTTCACTTCATATTCAGACAAGGAATAGCGCTGGCAGGCTGGGATGGAGACTGCATGACCAGAGGGGTAGCAGGGTTGCATCTGCCCTGATTTATTTTAGAGCTCCACCACTTAGGTACAATTGTAGCCTTGCTCACTAGATAGTGTGACTTACATGAAGTGAAGCTTGTATCTCTTAAATGGAAATTGTAGGACCGACTTTTCAGGTCTCATCTTTCTTGTTGATACATTGTTTTGCATGCTGTTGCTGCTATATAAATCTGATTTTATTTAGGTTGGTGCCTGCATTGTAAATTCAGAAAACAAGATTGTTGGAATTGGATACAATGGGATGCCTAATGGCTGCAGTGATGATGCACTACCCTGGACAAGAACAGCAGCACATAGGCTAGACACGAAATATCCTTACGGTAAGGCTTCTTGTGGTTGACAGGTCAGACTTGTGATGTCTGTATATGTGAAAGTTCAGCTGGTAAAGTATCGATCAGTTTTTCTTTCACCTGATTTTGTTAATGTGCCCGTATGTGATACTTGAGGATAAAAATGGCAGCTCTGAAAATAAATGAAAACAGTCTTTATGAAGGACTGACTTCCTGGTGAAGTCTGTTCATAAAAGGTTAGCCATTTTGGATTGTGTAGTGAAAACCTGTAAATGTAATGCAGCTCATTAGCACACAGTTGCAGTGCATGCAGATGATTGCTGCTTCTGTGTGTTTTCTCCACAGAAATTACGGAGAGCATGTATATGCAAAACAAATAATTGTATCTAAAATACAGGTATTAAAACTGTAAAATCCAGTGGTTGTGGGAAATTCCAGTGTTCAGATGTTGATGGCATAGGCAATACATAGTATGAAGGAGCTGAATTTTGTTTGTCCTGATGGATTGCATTCTGTCATTCCATGGCATTTTTGCCTCATCTGTGTGCAGTGGATCTACCCTGCTATGGGCGAGGTGACTTACATTGTTTATTTCAGCATCTGATTTGATTCACTTTTACTAAATAGACAAAAAGGAATGAAGAGCAAGGACGGTTTCATGGTCAATGTGGCTGAGTGCTGCTTTGGACCCTGTCTTTGTCTTTGCAGTGGGAGTAGTTTGGCCTCCTGCAAGCCTGCTTCGAAGGTTCCTCTGTGAATCGTGGTGCACCTATCAACAGGGCTGTACAGTTACTCCTCTGGGCCAGGTGTGCTTTGCAGGAACCAAGGAGACAACTTGCTGGGCTGCCTCAGGCTTCCTGCCATGTGCTCCTGGTGGAAAGGAGAGCTGCTTTGTGGCTTGCAATAGCTGATGTTGCGGGAAAAACGTGGTTAGGACTGATAAGGAAGGGAGGAGCGTATGCTCTCTTAAATCCTCTTTCTTCATCTTTCTGCTTCCATGCCAGCTCCTGCTGCATCACTGTGGGGTGAGACCAATGCAGCAGAAGCCATGGGCACAGGAAGAACGGGTGTTAGGAGCTCCTTCATCCTCTGCTGCATTTCAGCCTGTCCTGGGCTGAGGAATGGCAGGGGGAAGAATCACAAAACTGAACAAGAGCCCTGAGAAATTCTCCCTTTCCCCTGCATGGGTGGGGGAAAATGAGCACCAGATTTCAGCTTTTGCAAAGAGATACTGACTCTTTTCCAGTGTACAGTATTTATCTCCGCCTCCTGATTCTGTTTTTCACTTGCAACTTCTAACAGTTGGTCTGATACAGAAATTAGACGTGCAAGAGTTTTGCCATTCCCTGTGTTCACCTAAAGCTCCCTCTAAAAACTGGCATTACGTTTTCTGGTTTCCCATAGCACTGAAGTAAAAGATGATGTGCAGTGGTTCAGCACATAATTCATCGCTTTCATATTTGAGTTCTTAAAAACCCAGTACTTTGTCCTTGTTCACTTTACCAATTTATTATGAAACCTCTAACGTTAACTCTTAAACTCGAGACAGCTTCACATTATTTTTCATAAGACATGTATTCCTGATACTGTGGCCAGCTCCTGCCAAATTTTAATTCTGCTCTAAAGCACAGAAGTACTGGTTTTACCTATAATGATGGTACCATAATGGTACAACTTGGTATGACTGCCCTTTATTTATAGGGTGAAGAAACAAGTGTTAGCCCATTGATTAAATACAAAGTACTGAAAACAGAATATTGATTTTGGTTGAATCTTTATGCTGCTCTAAGGTCTCAGTTCTGAACTAAGATCAGTGTGGGTGGTCTCTGGGACTGGAGCATGTTCCACGCACTCAAATCTAAGCTGACCAATTTAAACTAAAAATGCTGTATGAATTTGTGAGGAATCTTTGTACAAGATGACCTAGGAATATTTTTTTTTTTATTAACTCTGACTCCTAAACATGTGGAGTAAAGCAAAAATCTCTAATACATGATGTTTAAAAATGCACTAACTGATCTAACAGCCTGGAGAGATGAGTTCATTTCTAGGAGTTGGTCTAACTACTGCCCTTCCCCCCAAGAATCTCAGTCTTCACCTCATTAAAAAAATCACAACTTTGTAACATAAAGTGTCTGCTGTGATGAATAAACGACCTATTTTGTAATTCACAGATCATTTCAACTCTAGCAGTTTCTTATTAATCTTGATAGCACAGTTGACAGACCAGACAAGTGTGTGTGTGTATATATATATATATAAAAATATCTTCTGCATTAAAAAATTCTGGTAGATGCAGAGAGACACATAGAATTGCTGCTAAAATCTCATTAAACTGTCATGTTTTCCTTTCCACTTTTGCTAATCATCACAGCATTTTGTAAGTTGAACTTTTTTTCCTTGCTTTTTCCTGACTAGCTTGTTTAGAGACTGTACAATCTTCCTGTGTACTCCATTACCTTATCATGGGAATGCTGGCACCTTCATCACTAGAGCTGCAATGTAGCATGTTAGGTAAAACTGAGGGTAATTGTGCATGTACCACCACACTAACTTGGAAGATGTCTTCTAGAGCTACTTCATGCATCTGCAGTGCTACAGAAAAGGGCTGGGGGTGGATCTGAATGCTGACCTCCTGGTTTTATGTACTGTTGTAGGTTAGGCATAAACATTAGTTCACTTCCCTCTGTTTTGGACCACTCAGACTAGCTTTCTCCAGAACAAAGCCTGGGTATTGCTCTTCCAATGGCTTGCTCAAAGGCTGCTCTGGAGGGCAGGGTGGAAAAAAGGCTGCAAGAAAACTGTCATCCTGTATAGGCCTATAATGCAAAGCCTGCTGAGATGGTATGCTTAACCCTCCTCCCTCCCTCAGGCCATACTGTGGGATGTGCAAGGCATACTCTTGTTTCCTGCTGTGAAAATACCACTCTGGTGGGCTGGGAAAAAGTCATCTCACTTCTTTATGCACTTTGAACTGAGACATACAAAATAAGCATGTGGTGCTGCGGGACTCTTGAGATGTGGAGCCTTGAGGAAACCCAGGGCCAAGTGCTATGTAATGCTGATGGAGCCCTGAGTAAGATGAGCACGAGCCAGTCTGTGCCAGTTGGCCTGAGGGCCAAGGGTCAGTCCCTGGCCCTGTCTGTGTTGAGCAGCACAGACACTGCAGGGGATTGGACCCAGAGGCTATCTTTGCAGAAGTGTGTTAGATGATCCTATAATTTATTGAGGTCCAGCAGAACAGATGGATGCATTGACCCCACAGCTCTGATCAGATGCACTGCTTCATGGCTAGAAAACTTCCAATTTCCACCCTAAAATTATTTGTGGTTTATACATTCTTGTGTGTGCCGACATTGTTCTTTCAGCTTTTCTTATTCACTGTGGTTAACCCTTCCTCCTTTTCCCCCCCTTCCCCTGTGCACTTACTGGTAACAATAACCTTTTGAACTTTTGTTGTAAGGCTAAACAAGTCCTGTCACTTAAATTTTTCTGTATCTTGAAACTTGTCGGCCTGAAATTCACTAGCGTCTCAGTTATCTATGTCTGCTGCAATATACTGTGCTGCAATATACTGTGCAGATCTAACCTGCATCCTCAAGTGTGGGTTCCGCTCAGCTCAGCGTTAAGGAAAGGGTCGTGCTTGGTTAAAAAAGTTGTATTTACCCANGCTTGGTTGCCGATCAGGGTTAAACCACAACACATACCTAAGTGTAGCCTGAGCTGTTACTGAAAGAAAGCATCAAAAAGTGGTAGGCCATACTTACTTTACCTTAGAGGATGCAAGTGTTTGCAAGGCATATTACAGGAATAGTGATGTGGGTCACCTGTATTGATACTACACATGCCTTGTGAGAGTCTTGAAGCAGATTAAAACTTTTTTCCTTCTAGTTGTGGTGTACATTTGAACAGTTCAGTGGTATAGTCTTGTAATGTCAGAAAGCACCAGGTGTTTTGCAGAATGCCATTTTTCACAGCAAAAATATCGGGCTTTCCTTGCTCTGTGGGAACTGGTTCTTTCCAGGCTACCAGTCAGTGACAGGAGCGGGGATGTTTCTGCACATGAGAGAGAAATGCAAGGCCAGTTTACTTTACGAAGGTGTTATTAAAAGCTCTTCCTGAAGCATCGTGTACAGTACCGTGTGCAGAAGCCTCTTAAAAATTAGACAGAATTCTGGCTTTCAGAGTCAAAAGTGAGTGCCCTCTGTTTCTGTTAGATGAATCCAAGGATTCAATGATACTCAGTTTCCTCTTACCAATCATTTAAAATACTACATTTTTCTCCTGTTAACGCAAGTCTTCCCACTAATGCTAGTTGCTGTGCTCCTGTTAATGCCCTCTGTCTCCACTGTAATCTAAGAACATCCATTTGACAACCAGTCTCTAATTAAGAGAGTTTTAAATTAAAATGACTGGCAAATTTAGAAACTTCTGAGCAATAGAGAAAATATTGAGTAAATATGCTTACAAATATTTATACAGGTTCAGATACGATAAAATATGTGCTGTGGCAAAAAGTATGCTCTAATTGAACAGTACCTGCTGTGTAAAATGAAACAAACTGTTATCAACACTTCCTTGTCTTAGGATTATGAGCTTTTCATCAATTTTTTAGAGATGAACACTCAAAGATATTCAGGCAAATGTTACTTTTGTAGAAGCTGTTATTTTGACAGCACAGAACTTGATAAGGCACTATGAAGAAGTGTGATGCTCTCTCTCCAATTGGCAGTGCAAAGCTGAGGCTTCAGCTGGAAAGGGGATCTATAGGAGACAGTCTCCTCCTACAGCCACCCACTCTCTTGTCCTGCATGGATTTCTGTCCAATTCTGATGTCATACATCAAATCTCTAGAAAGTTTGGAGATTTGGAAACACCAAGAAAAATTTCTCTTATTCTGCTTGCCCACTAGGAAACACCTCTATGCTCTGCTGAGAGTAGAACAAACTTGGAGCAGGATGGGAAGAACTGGGAAATGGGGTGGATTAGATAATGCTTCTCGGGTTTTGAGAGGGGCTTCTCTGGTTTGCCCCCAGCAGATTTTGTGACGTTCATAAATAGGCCGAGTGGTTCCCATCTTCACCTCCCAGTTCTCCTTTTTCACGGAAGGCGGCAGTGAGGCTGGTGCTCTTCCCTTTTTCTGACGGCGGTCTGAAGAGGCTAGGACTCCAATGAAATCTGGTGGCGTTATCCTTGCCTCCCTGCCCTGACCACAGCAACTGCTCTTCCTCCAGCATGCAGAGCGAGAAAGGGAGCAGCAAGAATGGCTGAGGGCAGTGTCAGGCTAACATCAGCATCCTGCCTTTCCCTAAATGCAGTGACCAGCAACCATCCCCATGCTTTCACAAAGGCTGAAAAAAGATTGATGTCATTCTGCAGATTCCAGATCCATCAACCACTGTCCTCAGTTCCTTTCAATAATATTTTGGTCCCTTCCATGATCCTTTCTGTGTCCAGTGTCAGGGGTCCAGCGAGTAAAGATAACTGGTAGGTGGAGCTTGGACAAAGGTGGGATGGACAAGGGATGAACACGAAAAGGTGCAGATTTTACCTAAAGACTGAGAAGACGTGGGACAAATTACAGAACTCCCTGTATCCCTTTCTGTGCCAGATTTATGTTGAAGAACAACTGTACTATTACCATATATCTGTATTGGGAACCTGGAATATTTGTCAAGTTGATTAACATGGCAGTATAAAAACTTGTGTTAAATAAGTCAGTCGAGACTTGCTGTGTGACAGTCTATATGCATTGAAATGTATTATTTTCAAATGTAGCACCATATTTAGTGCATAGTTTCTCAAAATTCGTAGTCTGGCTCAGTGTTTGATCACATAGAAAGGTCACTCCTCCCCATCTCGTCCTTTGATTGCTTCTTAAAAGGTGACATGTTATGGTGATCCCTACTCCAAGCTCTTCATCAAGCATGTAAGCCTTTAAACAGTATTAAGAAACACTTTGACTAGTCTTGGGGTTCTTATAAAATCACTAGTCAGAAGACTTTTAGTAGGTGGGAAGAGTACTTCTGACTCTGNCTGTGTTATCAGTACTGTTTCCAGCACAAATCCAAAACATCGCCTTATACTAGCTACTATGAAGATTAACTCTATCCCAGCCAAAACCAGCACAGCAACCCACTAAGAGCATGTTCACGTTAAGTGGTTAGTCCTGAGAAATGACCATTAATAGGGGAAGCAGTGGTCTCTTATTTACAGGTAGACTTAAGGATGAGTGCTGCCTCTTATACGCAACGCAAAGCAGTATGCAATGAGAAAAGATAGAAACACTAGCAATTAATACGAACAGTAATGAAGCAGTCATTCCTCTGCTTCCCCCCGCGCCCCATGAATATAGTAGCAGGTGGTGGGAATGTCAGCACACACTAACTTCTCATTGCATGGTTATTTCTTCAGCTAATGAAGCCTTTCGAGAATACTTTTCAAGCCACTTTTCCAGAATGGAAACCAGTGTTGCAGACTTAATATTATGTTGGCTATACATTAATATTATTTTTTTAAAAAAACAAAACACTGGGGCCCCCCATAGGGTATTGTAAAAATTCTTAGTTTTATTAGTCTATTTAAATATATGGTTTTCAGAGTTCTGAATACTGTGCACCTGTGAAAGGTTATTTTAAGTTAGGTGCTTATTGTCAGAGAGAACAATACGTAACTATTAGTAGGAGCTCTTAGTAGGGTAGAAAACTTCGTAACACCTCAAATGTGAACTACTTAGTTGTTAACAAGTGGGATTTTGGACTCCTGGATTTGTTTTTTATCTCTCACTAATGCTCTCTCACAAAGCTGGGCAGGTCTATGAGAAAAATCTAGGGATAATAGACTATCTTGTCTATAAGTTGGTTAAAAGTCAATGCCTATCTGCCAGAGAGAGCGGTATGTGAGGAAAAGGAAATGAAGAGTGATGGGGCAAAGCCTAAAAATACTTGTCTGATGCCTATACCTTCTTAAGGACCATCTAGCATAATGTCCCTTACAGGGGCCGGTAGCAGATGTCTAGGGAAATGTATAAAACAAAGGCACCTATAATGGTAATTTCCCAAAATATTCTTCCAAGTTGCAACAACTGAGCCAAAATAGTTTTGTGTTTAACAGCCTGGTAGACTAAAAAAAAAAAGAAATATTGGAAGGAAAAAGATGACTTCTGGAATCAATGCAAACTTCTAGTTGCATCCTACTTCCTGCAGTAAGTGCAGTAAAATACTTAGGCTGCAGTGTACATGAAAAACCTACCTCCTTTTGTTTTTGAAATGAAAGCCTGCTGCGTTTGTTGGAGACCCCACTACTTTTTGTCTTGGAATGATTAATCTCTGTTTCTTCTGTATTACTGTCCTTGTGTCTTCTTTCCACACTGGAGAGTTGTAATTGTTCTTAACTTCAGATTATGTTAAGATCATCAAGAGGCAAAGTTTCTCTCATCTCTTGCTCCAGCTGACTATCTTCTATAAGTTATTTTTGGCCTGAACTTGTTTTTGCTTGGGGAGAGGTTTGCTGTTGAAAGTTTGTAGAAGTCTGCAGAAAGAGCCTTTCGTTCTCATCAGTGCAGGAAGGAAACTTGTTGCAGTACTAATAATGAAACTTGTCTGGCTTTATGGCTGAAGATTTCTGAGTTTTAGTGAAGGAAAAATATTTACTGAAGGAATTAGGTTTTTTTTAGTTCTGTGAGCCTTTGAAAACATTCTCTCATCCTTCTTTCTGGAGGCTTTCCATATTTTAGACTGCTGCCTAGAACATAAGTATATTGTTCAAAGAAACTTAAAAGTGATGTTTCTGTCCCGTTGAGATAACCTAGTTCCAGTTGCGGAAATAATGATACTCTTTCACTCAATCCTCTGTAACCCCAGAAAAGTAATTCTCTGACTATTGATTGCAAAGCCTACATAAGATTAGTACAACTCAGTAATATACTTGGAGTTAAATGTATTTTCTGGATTTTCTAAATGTATAGGTTCGTATAATTGTGTATCTTCTACACTTAGTGGCATATGTTTAAAATACAGCGTGACCCAATTACAGTGCAATAGAAACAATAGTAGTAATAGAAACCTTAATGTGAGGGTGCTTGGGTGGTGGGGTTTTTTTGTTCATTTCCTATTTTTTATGTTAGTTTCTGGCTTTACTGTTTATGAGAAGGTGTGTGGACAGCATGGTCATGGTGATGCTGGGGACTGCTTGTAGAAGTCAATACTGAGCTTTCTTTAGCAAGTGTTTGGTCCTTTGTGACTTGTCTGCATGGGAAAGCTTGTGTGCTCTAAGTTAGGCTGTAAATTTACGCTGCGTTAGCTGTTATATAGAAAATTCCATGTAGACGTTTAGCCCATACGGAAAACATTTCTCTTCAGCAAGGATTCCCTGCGTGTCGAAGGTGGTGCACTTAGTTATTCTTTGTGTGGTGAGATCATTCACACAGAGGTCAGTATGTAGTAGCAAATATACCATGAGCTTGTGCTCCTAACTTTGCCTGGTTTAATTTTCCCATATATTCAAGGGAGAGGAAAAATTTGGTGTTTGGGTTTTTTTTAATCCATTCTTCAAAAGAAGGAGTGGAAAAACTCTTAATGTTGTCTGCACATGCAGGTCTCTAGATGAGCTCAAACCCACACCACACTTCAGTTGCCTGTTTATGAAGTAAGTCAGGGCAGCAGGCAGTTTCTTAGTAGGTAGGTGTATAAATTATGCAACTTGCTGTCATTCCTAGGAGTAAATAGGAAGTTCTCGCAGAGATCCTAATGTTTTTTTCAGAGGTTCATGGTGGATGACACAGAAACTCTGCTCTTCTCACCTGTGTTGGTAACGTATTAGATAATCTGCTGATGTGTACAGCATAAAAACTTAAACCCTATGGTGCGATCTGTCCAGAAAGAGCTATTGTGTTACGGTGGAATAAGGCAGGGTAGTCTGCAGCTCCATGGCCTATCTCAAATCCACGGAGAAATGCAGGACTTTGTTTTCCTGCTTGGGAAGTCTGGCACCTTTTAATGAGCAGTAAACTCACTTTAATATTAAAGCTGGGACATTTTTATGGTTGAGTGTGTCTTGTGTATTCTTGGGGTGAGAGAATCATGCAGCAGCGCTGAGCTGTTCTGAGACCCAGAGGACAGAGCTGCTCGGTTTTACTTCGCGATTCTCCTGCCTTTAAGAGTGCACAGTGCGCTCTTATAACCATAAGACTGTTCCTATCTGTGCATGTAAACACATAAATGAGCTGTTTTATACTGGCAATTAGATACTCCAGAGAGTTGTGAAGCTGTGAGATATTGCTTCACTTAGGGTGGTTGCAACTACTTGGCCCACAGCCTACGGGTTTGTTGCCTGCAATAGGTGTTAGCAAATGGCAATGCTAATGCGCTTAATGATATCATTACTAATCGGCAGCCTGGTCAGAACAATTGACCTTCATTGATCTTGGTATTTCTGCTTTTATGTCTTCCTCTGCCCTTTATGACAAGCTGTGCAAGCGTGCAAGCTATTTGCCTTTGAAAGGATGTAAGCAGTTATATTATATTGTAACACTTTAATTTTAGTTTGACTGATTTATTTTAATGAACGGGATTATGAATTGTTTCTTTTTTTTTAAATCAGTGTGCCATGCCGAATTGAATGCCATCATGAACAAAAACTCGGCTGATGTGAAAGGCTGCAGCATGTATGTTGCCTTATTTCCATGTAATGAATGTGCAAAGCTCATCATCCAGGCAGGTAAGGAGTAGTGCCAGCTTGATTTGTCAGGGTTGCAGTGCTGCCTGCTCGTTGGTATCTTATCACGGATGTATTTGATGTTAAATTGCTGCTGTTAGATCTAAATTAATTGCAGTGTCAACTTCATACGATGCTACTTGTGGGGTTTTTTTGCATCTGAATGGTGCCAAATTTTTCCAGTGCTAATTGCATCTTCTGTGATTCTAAGCGTGCTTCTAATTTAGGTTTGTAACTTCTTAGACCAGGAGCTGCCAAAGAACAACACAGGCTTTGCATATAATTACTGTCAATTTTACTGTGCTCTGACACATTGAATAGAGTAGGGCAGAAGGAAATAAACTTCCGCGTGACAAAAGGTCCGTTGGGAGTATATACATGAAAATTTAATTTGAATGTGATGCATGGTAGATATTTGAAGATTTTAAAATATCTGTGCTCATAAATGTCATAAGACTTCTATGATCCTGCTTTAATTATGTCTTTCATTACAATTGTTATAAATCTGTGCCACTGCAGCAAGTGTGCTGGCCTAAATGTGTCGCCTTTTTTCAGATTAGGCATATCTGCGGTAGGCTTCAGTTCCGTAAAAATCTCTGCTTTAAGGTAGTGTATATTTTGCGCCTTGAGTAAAGTCTTGCAGTCCTAGCATGGCTTGCTGTTCTGGGGAGTTTCTCTCACCACTAATGGCCACAGGAATCTAGGAAGAAAGTAGCAAACAGAATCCTTAGTTATTTTGGTCAGTAAGGTTTGAAACGAAGAGAGGAGAAGGGGGAAAGATGATGGTATTCTGTATTTGTGCTGCATTTCTCTGATTTACAGACGCAAAACCAAATGGTCTTCAAGGTAGACTGGCGGCTTGTTTGCAGTGTAGTCACTCGTCCTTTTCCTTATGCACTTAGGACAGCACTAAATTGCAACGTATTGATATTTATGTTGTCTGCTAAATACAGTAAGGTGTTGATAGGCTCTGAGATGCTTGTAACTTCTCTTGGGTCAACCTTGACGCTTCTCCCCTGCCTGAGTAATTTAGGCATAGATCGTTCAACGGTTTGAGACAGCAGGCATGTATGAGGATTTGAACCTGGGGCTGGGAGTTATTTACAAAACAGAGAACAAAAGGGAAAAGCGTCCTTTTGTAGCTGTGCATTTGGAAGGGGAATGGGATTTGGGGCTTAAGTTCTTCATGGGGAATTTTATCTATATTAGAGAGACAGAAAGATATGTTTTCAGTTGTGCAAAAATGCTTAATTTCTAGTCTGTCTATCTTGTGTTTTTGCCTGAGAGTTTTTGGTTCTGAGTTAAACTTAGGTAAAAGTGGAGAAAAACATTCTCCAATATTTTTGAAAGAACTGTCTTCCAGAACAGCTCTACCTTACATAGCCTTGTTCTCAAGTACAGTCCATAGTATTTTGGGAAGTAGGGGTGTACCAAGGAGTTCTAGAGTATGTGGATGAATGCTGCCTTTTATAATTCTGTGCACCAGTTTTTATATGACATTACTTTTTTTTCCTCTGGTGTAAGTCTAACATTTTTTTCTGTATGCCTTTTGTAGGCATAAAGGAAGTTATTTTTATGTCTGACAAGTATCATGACACTACAGAAATGACAGCTGCACGGCGGATGTTTGATTTAGCAGGTATTATATACAGGTAAGAGAATTTTAGATTAACTTTATTTGTATTTTTGAAAGGAAAATGGTGTGTGAAAGAGACCAACTTCACGGCAAAAGGTCTTCTCCTTTGCATTGTGCAGCGTTTTATTCTTTGGTAGTGTTTGTAGATGGCTTGCTCTGTATGCCTGCAAAAGATCCTGGATTGACAGACTGTTGCCCTGTTCGTTTTGCCTTGCATGTGGTTAAATTTCAATTACTTAGTGTTTGTATGAGAAAATGGTCCATTTGGAATATTTATTTCATTCCTGGACTGCAAGTGAAATTGTGAATGTGAGGGTTATTTGTTACATTGTACTCAGGAGAGTCATCGCTGACCCTGCTTCGAGAAGGAGGTCAGACTAGATGACCTCCTGAAGTCCCTTACAACCTGAATTACCCTGTGATCATATGAGTTGGACTGAGTTGATTTTTTTTTTTTAATTACCTGATCCTTATTGAAACTTCAGTATCTTTTTGTTGCAATCGATTTGGGAAGGTATCAAACCAGCCACCCATAATTAATTCTTGGTGCCTGTAGCTGTCCAGTGTTCTTTGGTCAGCTTTTCTTGTGAGAAAAGGGTAAAACGTGGAATATTTGCCTTAAAGTAATGAGAATCTGAAAAATGTTTGAAGAGTGGGGGTTTTAAAGACACTGACAGAGCTACCTAAAGACAATCTGTTCAACAGCTAGTTTGATAGCAATAACATGCTGTGGGTGAGGCTAATTATGCAGTCAGGGAGGCTTTGCAACTCTAAAAAGTTTTACAATATTAATATAAGGGCTTCGAAAAATTTGCAAACATAACAATTCTGACAGATAAAATTTGAGGATGAAAGGTACCTACTGGGCTAAGAAACATCCATGAAAAAACACAGCAGTACTTGAAATTCAGTTTCAGTCCTTCAGTGTATTTCCTGTCGACTAAGACTATTTGACTAAGAAGCATAAATCATTCTCTTGCAAGTCAAATCTTGTAACTTCTCCAGGGTGAGAAATGTTTCTTGCTTTTCAGATTGCTATTCTGGACAAAGCATTTGGAGTTTCTGTGGTCAGCAGGATGTGCTTTTCTGTGTTGACTGTTACTCATTCTCGTATTGATTATTAAGGATGTAGGTGGTACTTAATGAATCTCTTGAACTGAACTGCAGAGCTTAATTAGGCATTAAATCCACACTATTTGCATAATCCTTTGTTTACTGGTAGACTGGAAAATATATGCTCAGTCCCCAAATATCTTCCTTGCTAATTGCTGTAGCAGATGCTCTAATGATAATAAAAGGAAACACTGTGAGGCAGTATTAATTTTACAGTTCTAAAGTTACAATTGTAAAACGATTCCCTCTTAACTAGTTTGGTTTTTCCCCAGTATGATGCATAATGTCATCTATTCCCCTAGCACAAAAAAATATTTTAATACACTGAGGCAAAGTTTGAAAGTGTTCTTTGAAAACTTGGCAGGAGAAAAATGATCAAAATATTTACCAACATATATTCCAAATCTCTTTTATATATACATGCGTATACATATATGTGTATACACAATACATCTACAGTATATACAAATACGTTTATGGATACATATTTGTGTATCTATATCTGTAAATATATATTAAAAATATTTGAAATATAAATATATATGAACAAAATTCCCAGCCCTGGTAACATGATGCCACCACCTGCAGCGCAGTTGTTAAAAGTCCTTTGACTGCTGGGTAATTTATGAACTCCAATAGCCGAAGAATGTACAGGCTAACCCACCCCATGTGTCTTTCTTGTCTTAGCCTTTCTTGTCCAGGTTTCTCTCAGTGTGGTGCACTATAATTGGCTCCCATAGAGATGAAAACTATGTGAATCCAAGGAGGTTGGTTTTTTTTATTGCTTCAAAAATTCAGCTGCAGCTAAAGCAAGCAAAATGTTTTAACTACTCACTAACTAATATCTGTGTTTTTCTTTATTTTAGGGAATTCAAGCCAAAGTGTAGCAAGATCATCATCGACTTTGATTCAATTAACAGCAGACCAAGTCAAAAGCCTCTGTGAATTAAGTCTCATTAAGTCTCTAGAAGACTGTGATTATCCTTTTCTAAAAAGCTGCTAATGCCTTTCATCTTGAAGTTACTTGCAACTTTTTAATGGCTTCTGTAGCTAAAGGAGTCTTCTAAGAAATCCAAGACATAAAATGTCCCCCTCACTTCATCTTGTCATGTGGAATCTAAATCTACTTAAAATTTCTTAATGCCTTTATCAAAACTGCTTAAAAAGTCTAGAGACATGTAGATGAGACAATATAATGTATGTAAAGAAAACTGTTCTGATTCTTGGCTGTATTCATCACCACATGCTCTGATAGGCTGTCAGCATTGATTTAGACTCGGTTTAACAGTAGGACTTGCCGTAACCAGTAGTACAGTGGAATACGCTAATATATGTTGATCTCTCTACTGGATATGTGGATCTAAATAGTCGATCCTAATAAAGGACAAAAAAATATTATCCGCGCAAATACTAATCTTCCAACTAGCATAACACTAATATTTTAAAAGGTTACACAGCTTAAAAAATGTGTGATATTTCATTCAACAGATGAAATACTGATTTTTCTTTTAAGTGCTATCTAACACTGCTATACATGGGGAGGGGTGCGAGAGGAAGTTGTTCTGAGAATGGTCTGTGCCAGACCGAGCTTTACAGGTGCTTTCAAGTTCTTGTTTTCCCCCAGACTTTGGATTTGGAGGAGGTTGAGGGAGTAAATCATTTGGCTCTTTACCTTCGGGACTCTTACGTGGAGTTGGTTTTCATGTATAGAAGGAAATTATTTTATTGGTCTAAGCTGTTTCTAGACAATCCAACATAGTTCAGTCTTAAAATCAACCTGTAAGGTAACTGAATCATCTTTTGTCCTCTGAGAGAAATTGGAGATAGTCAACCCATATCCGTATCCATATCTGTGCCAGAAGAGGTAATTACTGTGTTAGCTTGTTTCCCAGTGCTGGCGTAGTACCTTCATTTTCATAAATGTTGCCTAAAATAATATCCTTTTTAATTTTATCTTGAGATCTGGGAATAGATTTGAGTTCCTTTTCTCTAATTTGATTTTTAAAAAATTAAATATGCCTAATGGCTTTGTTTAGATAACATTGGTGGTTGGTTTTTTTTGTTTTTGTTTTTTTTTGTTTTTAAATGTGGTTATACTTCAATGAGCTTTTATTTTCTCCATAAAAGCTTTTTTTTTATATTTTGGGACATTATGTAATTTGGCTTCATACCAGTATTATTAAAGTCTTATTAAAATCCACTACATTGAAGTAGACTCATTATTACAATATTAAACCATGTGCTTGGCTCCAGAGTGCTGCTGGTTTTGCAATCATATGCAAAGCATATTTTGTGCATTTGTGATATTACATAAAGTGTAATGTTCGTGAATCATTGGCTACTAAAGGGAGCATTGTAATGTATTATAAGTTGTGTCCATTTATAAAGTAATTTCTGACTTTCTCTTTTTTCCTACAACTGTTTTCCACCTCAAAATTGGTATGTGGCTTACTGCCAGGAGAAGAAATTTGCACGTATGTGGAGGGGGAGGGTGAAACCTGAAAAATTACTTTAATAAAATGTTACTAAAACAGCTTATGCATCTCTTTTTTCTTTGGTCTGAATTAGTAAGTAGAAGCATTTTGAGTTATTCTGGTCTGACAATGGGACAGAGGGGAGAGAAGAAGCAGAATTTTTTGGTTTTGGCAGCAAAATTGCTGTTTTCTCCATAGATGATTGCTGATCTAAGTTCGGACTTAAAAGATGTATGCATTGTGATTCTGATTACTTTAAGTATTTTTATGTCAGGCCTTGGATAATGGGAATGTATAATGTGCATAAAAACTCTGAAGTTTTTTGAACCACTGTCCAGGTTTTTTTTAGGAATGTACTATTTTTCATAATTACTCTTTTTTTCCCCCAGGACTTTCCTGTTTGTGTTAACAGAAGAGCAGTACTGGAGAATATGATAGGATTTTAGATTTCTTCCAGAAATCAGATCAGTTTTTGATCTGATAGAGCCTCATATACAAGCCTTCAGAGTAATTGCCGATTGACTGAGGCTAAGTAAGTGGGCTCTCTGATTTCCAGGGCAACTTTATGGAAAGGGGAAAAAAAGCACATGCATGCTCTTGAGACAGTGCATTCTTAGTTTGAGGTTAATGTTTCAGAGCAAATCTTAAAGCAGGTTTGATCCTTACTTTGTGTGCATGCCTAGAAATCTGTATGCTTCTGGTTTTTTGGAAAATGGGTAAATATAATAAACTGTGTTTCTGCTCCTGAAGCTCAAGTTCAAGATGACTAGACCTATTTGGGCTGGAAGGAGCTCTGGAGGGCATTTAGTCTTACCCCTTGCTGAAAGCATGGTTGACTGACAAGTTAGATCCGGTGCTCAGGCCTCATCCAGGTGAGTATCTCCAAGAACAGAGATTCTGCAGCCTTTCTGGTCACCCATTCCAATACTTGACCCACCCTCACTGCGAGTTTTTCTTTTTTCTTCTTTTTTGTTCAGTCAGAATTTCCATTGCTACAGCTTTTGTCTGTTGCCTCTCATCCTTTTGCTGTACATGTCTGAAAAGAGTCTGTCTGTCTTCTCTAGAGCCACCCATTAGGTAGCTGAAGTCAGTGGTTAGGTTCTCTTCTCCAGGCTGAACAAACGCCATGCTCTCATCCTTTGTCATGCGTCATGTGCTCCATCCTCTCACCATTATAGTGTCCCCTCACTGTCTGTCTCATACAGGAAGCCCAAAGATGACGCTGCTCCAGATGTGGTCTTGCATAAGCTGAATTAGAGGAGCATGAATAATCACTTCTGTTGACCTGCTGGCTACACGCTTTCTAGTAGAGCCCGGTATGTGGGTAGCCACCTTTGTTGCAAGGGCACTTCATCTTCTTGTCCACCTGGATTCCTGGGCCCTTTTCTTCCAAGGTGCTTTCTATCCAGTGGGCACCCAGCCAGCATGGATTATTCTGTTTCTGGTGCAGGACTTTGTCATGTTTCCATATCCCCTCTCCTCCAGCCGTTGGTAATCAGACATTGGTACAGCTGGACTTCGAACCACTGACCATTACTCTTTGAGTCTGATGGCTGATCAACATGAAACTTCTTCACAGGTCCCATTGTGGCCACCAGCGCTGCTCCTGTGATAAACCACGTCCCCAGCCTGCCGGGGAAGGGGAGGTGACTGCAGGCTGAGGCTTCGTGAGGGATTGCTTGAAAAACCTGGTACAGGAAGCTGAAAGGAGACTCTGGGGAGCACTTTGTTAGTTACTTGAGCAGCATTAATTGGAGGAAGAAATCACATTCAAATAAAATGCTGAGATCCTATCCAGTTCATATAACTCTATCGTAAAGGTTAAATCTAAATTCTGCCATCATCTAGATTTTCCTTCTAAATATTATTCCATTCCCCTGTCAGAGAACCCAAGGAACTGGCAATCTTATTTACATAAATTTCATTTAAGAAGGGGTGGTTTCACAGGCTGGCATACTCAATGAGAGCATAATCGCCATCTCTGAAGCTTTGATCACTGACTGAGCATTTTATTGCTTTGTATATTAGGAATATTTTCACAAAGATAACAAAAAGTATGCTGTGACCAGTACAATTGTTCTGATTTCCAAAATACGGTAACATCGGCAATAAAAGCTCTTCTGGTGCATCACTCAGACTGAAAGCTCCATGTGTATAGCTGCAGTAGTTCATCAGCTACCGAAATGAATCTTGTAGGGATCGTAAGCTGTTGTGAGCAAGGAAAAGAAAGAAAAATTCTGACTTGCCGCTCTTGGCTTTTCTCGCCGAAGCTGGGTGATGGGAGTCTTTCTGCAAGTGAGGCCTCACCTGATCGCCCTGAGGCAGTAATTACAGCGGGCTAGGTCTCACCCCCTCACCCGGGGGCCTGGGAGAAGTTTACGAGGTGCGGCTGGAGCTGCGGGGAGCAGGTGGGCTGCAGGGAGCCTGGGAGCTGCTGTCGAGCAGTGTGAGACTCGTGAAGGAGCAGCCAGCAGTACTCTGTAGTAACCCAACAGGGTTGGCTTGGGTTTCTGCTACACTGGGAGCACTTAAGGATGAAGTACAGAAGTGACCACAGCTGAAAGGCCATTTATTTGCAGCTGTTTCTTCTCAGTTGTAGGTAAGAAAAGGATTTATGTAATACAGGGCTGAAAGTGTGAGGTACCAACTCTTTCTCTCTTCAGTGGTGATAGCTCAAAGGGTTTGCTCCACTAAAGCCTCTTTTAGTGGATTTCTCTCTTCCTTCCCTTTGAAATCTAGATTTATCTAATGTAAAACTCTCTCTGATTTGAGAACAGAGGGGTAAAAGTTGTTTCAAGTGCAGAGTCTGCATCTGCTCCATGTTCTCAGCCTTGGGAACTGCCGAAAGGCACACAGTGGAAAAGCATTAAACAGAGCTGACTGTTTAAGAAACCTTATATGAAACCTTTAAACCCACATTCCCTTGCTTTTACACTTAAGTCACCTGTTTACTTTCTCTGGCTTGAAGGAAATGAGGGAAAAAATGGATTTGTGAACTGTCTCTGCCTCGTCAAAAAACCGAAACAAATCTTCCCAGCATTTACAGCTCAGTTAAATGGCAGCAAAAGCTTTAATGAAGCATGTGGTTAATCAAGCTGTGGAAGAGTGCAGCATTTGATTTTATTTTGCCGTAGCAGGAGCTTAATCGCAGCAGCTTGCTTCCTAACGTTGCTCATCTTCAGGAGCAGCGGATTTACGTCGTCCAAACAATTCGAACGCGTCAAATGATTCAAATGCGTCGATGCAGCTGGGCTTTGAGCCCCTTCCCTGCCGAGGAGGCACCCCGGGAGGAGGGTGCCTCGGGCAGCCCCGTGCCGGCAAGGCACCACCAGAGAAGCGTGGCGGGAGGGCTGCTGCCTGCTGCTCTGAACAACGAACAAGAAGGGCACCGTCTTGCCGTGAACTGTGCAGCAGAAGGGCAGGGCTTGAAATGGAGATACGTGTGACAGGGTACATGAATTACAGCGATTTGTTTTGTGACTCTACCTGATTTTTTTTCTTTTTTTAGGAAGAATTAAGGAGCAGGGGAATAGGAAACTGCTACTTCTCTCTTGTAGGTTTTAAGGTTTGCACTGGAAAATCTGGCCTCTGTCAGGGCGCTCCCTCTCATCCGAATATGAGGCCAAAAAAAAAGAAATCAAGCTCAATGTGCTGGATTTTTAGTTGTTGACATTATTTACTGTGCTCTTAACAAACAGTGCCCTAAGGAGGATGAGAATAATGTGCTCCAGCAGCAGAATATGCATAATAAAGAAGCAATTGCCTATGGTTTCCTGGGATTTCTTACTCTCTGCTCTCTACCTCCCTATTCCTTCATTGTTTCAAGCTAATGTGTATTTCAATTCTGCCGTGCAAATATGCAGAAGGGCTCCCTGCACCAAAGGAGAGGAAACAAAATATATTCAAATCACCACTTCAGTGGCCTAAGTTGTGTCTTGGTTTGCCAGAGACTTGGGTACGTTCTTTAGCTGGCTGTATAACTCTGCGGTTGCTGCTTGTTGACTCGTGCTGAAGTCTTATGTGGCATATCTTGTTGTGAGTGGGTTTTTTTCCTCCACTGTTCAATCAACTCTGACTGCTAATCAGAATGTTGCTGGGTAAACAGGACTGATTAAAATTAAAATTTTAATTTTGTGTTGTCAACAATATGGCACTTTAATATTTGTACTGTTATTAAAGATAATAATGCATCTAGTGTTTTGTGGTATGGTTTTCATATTTATTTCTTGAAGCACTGACAAGTTTTGGTAGAAAGCTTCACATTCAGATGCCAGGATTTTGTATTCCATGTATTCCCTTTTTCAAGGATGACTACTTAATTATATTTGGTATGGGTATCCTATGTATTCTTCCTGGTTTTAAATCTCATGGGGAAGAAATGTTTTGTGACAACTGGGAACATTACACTGTAAGAAGCAGCCATATCATAAATGCCTTAGTCTATGTGAAGCTCCTCTTTGCTGGGAAAGGGACAGGGGAGACTAGAAAGTCCTCCACAGCAAAACAAATTTGTGATGGGATGTTGAAGTCTGAGGCTGAAAGGAAGAGAGGAAAGGAAGCGCATGTTTGCACAAGAGGTCTGTTACCTATCAGGTCCTTCAAGGCCGAAGGAAGCTGTCTAGAAACAGGGAGGGAAAGAACCTCTCTGTGATTTGGAGAAAAGATCTGGAGTAAGAAGGGGGGCAGAAAGCCTGAGCCATGTCAGTTGACCCTGTTCTATACTGAAGGAGCTTTTCAAAGTGGCTAGGGAACACGTATGCCGAAAATCGAGGTTTCTCTTGTGCTAACTGGAGTCATTGCCTTTTGAAACAGAGAGGCTTCGCAAGTGCTTCTCGTGCGCCTGGCCGCTGCAGAGCACCTATGTGGTTAGTTTATGGGAGTACACTGCAATTACTGTGTAGGCGTGACGCAGCTGGAGTACAGCCTCTGCTCCAGGGAGTCCCATCGGCACTCGGTAACCTGGGGGACTGCGAGGGAGGGCGAGTGTATCCCACTGAGAGTCAGCATCTCTATTCTGAAAATAAATCTTACCAACAGCTTTCACAGCGCAGTGGCTCCTGGGGATTTCCAGGTGTATGTTTTGACTGCTGCCCTCTCCCCTCCCTGTTCTCTTACATGCTCTCACCATCTCTTCCTGCAGCCCCTGTCATCTCTTCCACAGTCTCTTTCCCTCCAAGGGTTTGCAGAGATGAGAGCAAGAGGGCTGCATGGCAGAAGTGGCATGAACATGGCAGAAGCAGCGTGGGTCATCGTTCACCTGGCAGGTCTGTGGTTCTCTGCTCCTTCCGCTCCCCCTCCCCGAAATACGGGGTCTTGCAGCACTACAGCTGCCTCCCCAGGGTCATGTTGTGTGGAGCAGAGTGGGAGCCATGGTGAGCATCTCCATCTGAGGGACACTTGTCCTCTCCTGGGGTGACACCATGGCATGGTTCAGGTAGGATGGCTGTGGAAACACGATGTCCCTGCTGCTCTTTCCCCTCATTGCTCATGCTGGCTCATCTCCCTGGCTGGAAATGCTGCTGCATGAGCATGGGTGAGCCAGGTCAGTATCCTGGCAGGATACATGTCCCGGGGGTTGGGCCTTTGGGATCCTAGACCCCCTAGGACTGACTTAAGCCTGCATGTCTGGTCACCGATGTCTGGGATGGTTCTTGCTGTGAGGCATAATAAAATGGTACCTTCATCCATTTGGTCTGAATAAAAACCTTAATAGACTGATCCCATTGTTAACTTCTGGCCAGTTCCTTTTCTGTTGATCATAGCTTAGAGTGCAAGAAAAGCCGTAACCATCCTTTGCAGTAAGCTAGTAAGCCTGTGTAAGTAAGTGTGTGTATTCCCCTTGCAGCTAAGGTGACTACAATACTACATATTTCCTGTTCATGACAGAATATAAAATATATACTTAACTATCCTTTAAGTCAGTGGGGCTAAAGCTGACAATGTGTTCACATCCTTTGCTGACCTGATGTCTATAAAGAGATGGAGCCTGACATCCCTATTGGCATTCAAATAACGCCTTTCTGACACAGTCTGCAAAAGCACAGCTTTACAGCTCAGTAATAAACATTCCAATTTGAGATTCTGCCCTCAAATGGGGGCTACGCATTACCTGGATTTTCAATGCCCTTTTAGCTCAGGCTGATGTAACTAAGGTGGTTTTTTAAATATCCCATGGGGGGGGAGGTAGGAATGGACCAGGGGAGAGCTGTTTCAGTTCACAGTCTTCTCTAATGAGTAACTCCCTATAAAAGTCAAAATAACTGTGTTATTTTGTTATGGTGATAGCTGGAGTTGTAACTGGAGCTTCACCATACTTGTTTTATTTTGTAAGGTTAAGGCATAACTACCAGCATCAGGCATGCAGAACTGACTGACTTCACCTCAGGCAGAGAAAAAATCTAGTAAGATGAATGATGTTTCTGAGAATCTGGCATTCAAGAGAGAGCAGGTCACGAGCTCACACACCCAAATGTGTTTTCTCTCTAAGGAAAAATCTCCAAAAGAGAGGGCAGCTTCTGATAACGTCTGGGGGAATTTTTGCCTTTTCTTGGTTTCTTTTTATTTCTTCTACCATAGAATTCTTCTGGTCTTGGTCCTTAAAACTATCTGGCAGTAATGTTTATGAGTTTCCTCACCCATGTCATTTTTACTGACTACAGAAAGAGAGTCCTTTCCAAGGTGCATGCCTATACACATGTAGCAGACACCTCTCGTCCCCACTCTCCTCTGCTGTGCTGCCTGGGAATGCAGGCAGATTGGGTAGTAACATTCAGATGTGAGCAGCGAGCACTGCAAAAAGCATGTCAGCCTATATGGGTTGTCTGTTCTGATTTGAAAAAATCTGTTGAAGGGTGCAGCAGGGGAGACAGGCTGTGGAGTGGAGCTTGGGAGGCCGACATCTAAAAAGGCAAGCCTCTCCTAAGAGCCAGGAGTTGTGTTTAAGGCAGGCAGATTGATCTCCTCGATGTCAGGCAATGAGACTTGACAGATGAGCAAAGTTTAAAAAAAAAAAAAAAAGTTTATATCTACCCCAGAGATAATGTTAGGGCTACTGAGAAGTAGAGAATGAACAGAAAACACATACTTCAAGCCTTGCCGCTGTGTGTTGCAGGGTGTGCATACCTTCGATTTCAGTTTCTGGAAGGAGACTACAAAATCGAAGGACACTCTGCCTGGCCTGGGGGCTGAGCAGCAGCCGGCATGTATTACCCCAGCCTGATATTTGCATTGAACCTTCTGTACCAGAAGGGAGGATGTGAAAACTTTAAATCGCTCTCCCTCAGTTGTGCTGAGAGTTAACATCCATTTCTCAGCTAGTGAATGGGCTCTCAAGGCAGGACCCTGCAAGCTACGGGGACATTTTCTGTGGTTGCCCCTCAGAGGGCTGCCTGAGCCTGCAATAAATAAAAGCAAAAGTAGCAGGGACTCGGAGGGCCCAGTGACTTTTAGGTGCTGGCAGAGAAGTTTGATTTTTGTGAAGTTTGAGAAGTGTAGCTAAGGAGTGACTTAAGAGACGCTGGGGGAGATGCTATTAGGCCTTGGAGAAACCTAGTGAGTGAGATGTTCCCGGTGTTCCCAGCTGCCATGCTCTGACCACCCTTGGACCAGAACTGTGGCTCGGTGGCTAGTGCTCTCCTGTGGGACCTGTCTCTATAGCTCTGCTCTCAACTCTGCCTTTGACTTTGGCCAAGCGTCTTGATCTCATTGTGTGCATGTGTTTCATTCCCTGTGAAATACCTCTTTCCCTTTGAGATATTGGAAAGAGGGATCATAGATAATGGTGAGGGCTTAATAGTTATGACTGTCTTCCTGCATCTCTATAGGTGACGCACATTACCATTACATCAAAATATTGCAAGGACTTGCCTGCGAGTCACATCAGGGTTCCCTGGACAAACTGAGTCTACAGTTCTCTCTGCCTACTCTGCTGCTTGCTTCTGGACATTTCTCTTCTGAGCTAAATTGAAATCCCTGGGTCATAGTCTGATCAAGCTTATCTGAAAAATATTTTTTGTATAGTTACAAAACGAGAAAACTTTTTCATCCAAAACCTCTTATTAGAAATGGCTTTAAACCAAAGATAACGTATTCTTCAAATGATTTTTAACAAGGCACAGGTATCGAAATTCACATCAGACTATGAAGTAACTCAGCCTTGTATAGCTGTGTAGGCACATTGCATTAAATTGCTGTACCACCTGATGAAACAAATAGATTTTGAAACTTGGTGTTTTCTTTGTTATTCTTCTCTCCTTACTAGATAGTTTTTTACTATATCTAGAATTCTTTGATGTTCGACATTTTACTGAAAGTAATACCTTACCACAGTTGTTTTTATTGGAGAAATCTACCACTTAAAATTCTCAATTAGCAAGTTTTAAAGTGTAGCTTAAAAACCTGCAAATTAAAATGGCTTTTGTTTCTGTCACTCTCTGAAGTCCTGAGTCTTGTTCTCACTGAGTAGCAGATAATATTTGAAAGGCTGAACACATTTAAATTAAGTGGGGACATTTTTGCCAAGAGGGCTTGGAAGGGAAAGGGTCTGAGTGGATTATTCATATGGGTGATGAATCGATTAGATAAAGCTTTAGGTTTTGTTTATGGAGTTGCCTAAAAGCATAGCCAAAGAATAAAGCAGTTGATTTCTTTCTTTCTTATTCCTTATCCTTTAGTCATATGCTTGCGACATCACATACAATTGGTATCCATGGAAATTATATCATAGCAGGAGCAGCTGATGAACTCTTGGGAAATAAAGATCCCATTTTCATGCAAATATTCTAAATAGCAGAGGTGAGGAAGAAAAATGATTGATAAATAGAATTATTTCTGTCTTAGAATATATTTCAGTATTTTCCTTGAGGCAGTAGTAGCTTTTTGAAATTGTGTTCTTACTGAACACAAACTTCCCTAGATCAGTATGTGTGTATGCAAGTTATGATGAAGACAGCAAAGTTTAAAATAATGCACATTGATTTTGTGATGAAATATTCTAGATACTCCTTGTGTAATTTAACTTTATTGTCAGAATACAATCCAATAACTTCAGAAAGAGCAGGCACCTTTCTTTTAAAAACTAGATTGAAAGAGAGATTAATTGCTTGCTAGGAGCTGGACACTGGTGATTGGTTTAGTCTCCCATGTCACATGCAAGCTGTCTCTCTGTGCCCCCTCAATAATGCACTAAAGTCCTATCTTTGTCTCTGCTCTTAAATAGAGCAGCGTAGTATTCAAGACACTGCTCTTTCTGTAGTATTTGTATTCCAGATTTTAGAATTCACCTGCACTGATATGAACACTTGCTTTCTGCCCTGCTGCCAGGACATTTTAATGCAAGCTCCTGAAGTGGGATGGTGCTCCAGTTTCTGTTTCTGCACAGGCAAAGGTGTAGATTAATTTCCCAAATTGGGCTTCCTGACTCCTATTTCTCTTGAAAACTAGGGATGGAAGCTTCAGTGAAGTAGAGGTTATTATAACAGCTGAGATAGACAGCAATAGTGGGAAACTTGCCATAAAAAAATGCAGTTTCTTGACAAAAAATCCCTCTAGTACTCTTTTGACAAACACTTAGAGAATCTTCCTTTTTTCTTTTTTTTTTGTTGTTTTCGTAATCAAGATCCTCAAATCTCTTCCTGCGCCACTTTCTCAGAATGTTTATAGGACAGAAACACGTGCACCAGTTGTGTGAGCTGGCTCTCCTCCTAAGTCTCTTAGACAAGACCTTAATAAAAGTGTTGCAATAGTCACATATATTAACCATCTCTAAATTAAAAAAAATAATAATCTAGAACAAAATTGTTGCCCTGCAGATAAATCTGTAATTACCTTTGTACTGTGGTCATTAGATCCTTGGTCACTAATATGGAAAGCACTGTCACACTTGCTGAAAACAAAGGTAGTGCATGAACACAGAGGGATTGATGCCAGTCACTAGAGCTGATGGGGTTTTGATCCATTTGGTAGGCAAGACCTTCATTAAGGGAGTTATCTTCACTGGAACTGTCTACAATCTAATCAAATACACAGATGGTCCATTTAGCTGGATACTCTAACAGGGATCAGCATTGTATTCTTCAAATCAGTGCTAAAACAATCCTGATTTGATGAACAAATATATAACAGCATATTATGAGGATTGACTTCCTGTAAACTCATGCAGTTACTGTTTGGTTTATATGTCGCATCACAGTTGGTTGTCTCTAGATTATGGTTTGGTGTAGTCTATTTAGGATGTGCCCTAGTCACCTGAAGGTAAAGACATTCACAGCTGATCCTTAGTAGGAAAAGCAGACAGGGAGGGAAAGAGGGTTGTTAAATCCCATTGACTTTTTTCCTTCATGTCTTAGATTGTGGACAAATCAAGGTCAAACATTTGCAAACTAAGGTGGTACATGAAACTGATGTGGCTGAAGTGTGACAGTTTCTCTCATCAGTTGTGTCTGAGGAAGGTATCACATTCAACTACGTTAGACTTCCCAGCATGAATGAGGAGTTAGTTGGGCTGATTGGATCTTGCTCCAGGCTCACGCAGATAATTGCTCTCAAGACTGGGTGCATTGCAAGACTCCTTAACCACTCTTCTGCTATTCTCCACCTGGATACAGGAGAGAAAAGAAAATTACTGCATCTGGAGAAAAATCATCTGAAACGCAGAAAGTCCCCAAGAGGGAGAAATTTTGGAAAAAGTTATTAAGTAGTGTAAGAGTTAGTAGTACACAACAGATGAATTTGCAATGGGATACAGTAGCTCAAAAAACAAGCATGACCTTTGGACTATGTCTGTCATGGAGAAGAGACTCCTCTCAGGACTGTTCTGCTAGGTCTTCTGCACACTGTTAGGTGCCAGGGTCCTGCCTAGGGCAGTTGCTGCTTTGAGTATTACAGAGAGTGTGTAAAAACAATTAGGAACCTGGGGAAAACCTGAAATGGGTAACCTTTTAAAATTATGCCTAAAATGGCACTGAGGTGTTTCCAAATATTTGAAATTATAGGGAGGGACTACTTGGACTGTAACTAGGGACAGTATGTTAAAATAAAGGAAGGGGGAATATTAAATATTTGGAGGAATTGTGCTCTGATAGCATCACTGCAACCTGTAACAGCAACAACGCAGCTTTGGGGATGAAACCGTTGTTGAACAAAAATCTCTGCAGTTGGATTTGTCTTCCAAACTAACAGATACTTGAGCTTTTTTTCTTTTTTTTTCCTCTTTTTTCTTTTTCCTTTTTTTGTTGCTGTTCAGTAAAGAGCAGTGATGTACATGAATAGAATAGAATAGAACAGAACAGAATAGAATATTTCAGTTGGAAGTGACCTACAACGATCAGCTAGTCCAACTGCCTGACCAGTTCAGGGCTGACCAAAAGTTAAAGCATGTTGTTAAGGGCATTGTCCAAATGCCTCTTAAACACTGCCAGGCTTGGGGTATTGACCACCTCTCTAGGAAGCCTGTTCCAGTGTTTGACCACACTCTTGGTAAAGGAATGCTTCCTAATGCCAAGTCTGAACCTCCCCTGGCACAATTTTGAACCATTCCCACGCATCCTGTCACGGGATCCCAGGGAGAAGAGCTCAGCACCTCCCTCTCCACTTCCCCTCCTCAGGAAGCTGTGGAGAGTACCTATCCCCTATGCTTCAGGCATAGGCTGATATAACAGCAAATGTTGGCATGAGTATTTGCTTAGGAGGGTGGGTGTTTTTCCGCACGATATTGACTTGTTCCTGCTACAGTGAACATGTTATCAGGGTTTCCACTGCAATCCACATCTTCAAGAGTCTGTAATTTGTTGCCATAAAAAATTCCAGTCTGAAATTTCCCTCTTGTCGTGTAAGCCCTGTGCAGAGCAGTTGTACATTTAAAATGCTTATTTTAAACGCTTTCAAAACTAGACTACCAGGACAACTGCTGATCGTTGCACCATTGCATTTGTGGTTGTATTTTTCCTGGAGAAGAGTTTGAACAGTGCGGTACTTGTGACTCATGGTGGGAAGAGGCAGCATTGTGACACAGGGGTGCCAAATGTCACCTGTGTGATACAGGTCAGAACTACTGAGTATTTAAAAAAACAGCTAAATTGCCCCAGTTGCTTTGATAATAAAGTGACTGCTGAGCCTGCCAAGTAAATAATTAATTTCCAGGACATATTTGGCTCTCATGGCTGGCAGCCACCTTTGTTTCATGGACCATAACTGGTTGGCACTATTAGGCTAAGGCAGAAGCCTTTAAATAGAGATTAACAGGCATATTAACTTTTAGCATGTAAATAATCTGCATTCTTTAAAAGATTGTTGTGTATTTATGGAACAAAATGCCATAGTATGCCCTTCTATCCCTGTCTCGCTAGTTTTTTGTCTACCAAGATCACCAAGGCCTCTCTGCAACTGGCATTTGTAGTTGTGGCAAATCTCCCTATTGTTTTTAAGAGCTGGTACAATGGCTTTCTGTTGCTTCCAGAGAACAACCACACTCAGTTGTCGGGCAATACTCAGTGCACCCCAACAGGGATATTTTTCTTCTTTTAAAGAAAGGTAGGAGTGAAAGGGTGGCATTGACGTGCTTTGGGGGTGCCTCCTCTACAGGTTCAGCCATGGAGAGGGAAGGGCCAGCACAGCCGACATAGGCAAGGAAGGAAATGTGTGCATGTGCTGTGTTCGGGTTTTAGTCCCTTACCTGTAAACTGAAACAGTACCAAATCTGCTCACTTGTGTAAAGAGTTATTTTGGTCAGTCCTACCCTCCTTTTAATTTCAAAACTCTTACAAACAGGTGTCTAGGTTTCCTGCCACCATTGTCAAATACATCCCTAATTAAAAATAAAAGCAAAGCAAAACCATCTCCGCTTCCCAGACCCTGGGATCTGATGCTCTGTCTTTTCTTTACCCCACCCATCACGTGCCTGCAGATTCACAGTGCAAAGTCAAAGGGGAAGAAACAAAATGATACCGAAGACTCAATAATATCCACCTTGCCTTTGACTCTCTTCATGCTCTGTCACAACCCTAAAGTAATTTAAGACACCTAAGAGGTATTCATGGATATGCTGGCTGGTGCTCGGAATCTTAGGGAGCCTCTTACAAAATTTATGAATTTGTAATATAAAACAGGTAGTTGTGGGAGCCAGCTAAAGCCATGCTTACTTTAAAATGGAGAAGTGGCAGTGAATGCAGTATAGCTTGCAATATCCAAGAGGGATATGTACTCACCTGTGATTAACCTTCCTTGGCCATTAAATGTCACAGTTGGTGCATACACATGGAGCAGAAAGAATATATATTTGTCAGTAAAAAGGTGACTGAATGAAAGAAGTCATGAAATGACATTTTTCAGTAGGTTTGTCATAGCTGGAGCGTGGAGGAAAATTGCTTTCTGTAAATCTTGGCCCAACAGAACAAAACACACATTTCTTTCCAGTTGGGAAGCCATACTCATAGACATAATGAAAGCATTGTGCGCTCTGACTTTTGCAAACTCTGATAGAAACCAATCTGCAATCTTGACAGACATGATCTTTTGCAGGATGCACTGTTCATTTACAGCAGCTAGAGACCTCAATTAATTTATGAACGAGGACAGCAGGCTGTGAACTCCCCAGCTCAGCCTAGGTGGAGATGTCCCTGTCTGAATTTATGTTCTGGTAATTTAAAAAGATTTATACAAAGCTTTTCTTTCATTTTGAGAGTAGATTAAAATTCTAATGGAAACCATTTGCATGCATTTGTTGAATTGAATAATATTTATTGCTGTATGAAAAGGGGAGAGAAAAAAAAGAAAGAAATGCTGAAAAATTTTGCCAGCAATGAAGTTAGTGAGGCAGCAATAAATAGGTACAGAGGCAGAAAGAGCCCAAACCAGAAAGTAATACTTAGTAGAGCCTGTAGAAAACCCACTGTTCTATAAAACCATAATGCAAGCAATTTACACCTGTTTCTGAACAAATAGAAAATAGGCTGCTACCTACTGTGCATGGTCTCTCAGTTCTTTAATTCATCTGGTAAGCTACTTCTTAATGCTTGAAAAAAACTGCTTCATCGTGGACATGATGTTTGCAGCTCAGAACATGCACTCTCAGTCTGGTAGGGCTGTGACCTTTTTGGGGGGTGTGATGGTCACACAACCTATTCATTTACTCCTGGAAAGACTTTTTGAAGATTACTTTAGAGCAGAAATCCCACTGAAGGGGAAGATGTTATTAGGAGTTATGCTTTTGGATCTAGATAACTCATAACCTTTGTTCCAATATGACTATTTTGGTTGGGGTCAAGCTTTTGGATTTCCTTTGATGGAATAGTTACAAGCACCACACATCACAGAGGGGTATGTGCCAATACAACATGACTACATACAGGAGGAAGAATAAACTAGAAGAATACTTATCTAAGAATTACTATAATCTTACTTGGCAGTTGTCTTGTCTGAGCTGTGATCAATAGAATTAACCTGTAAGAGTTTTGTGTGAAAAGGAGTATGTAAATATTTGAGCTGTTCCTGAAAAGACTTCTTTGTGAGAAAAATTTACTTTTATTAGCTGACTTGGTAAGAGAATACATGTAATCCTAAAGCTATCGCAGTGCACACAGACGCAGAAGTATTCTCCCTGAATGCCTCAGAGCTGGGATCCTGTTTCCACATCTGAACATAGAAGTCCAGAAAAACTGCTGGCATTTCACAGATAGAACAATGCAGA
This sequence comes from Scopus umbretta, assembly GCA_013400535.1. Lineage (NCBI taxonomy): Eukaryota > Metazoa > Chordata > Aves > Pelecaniformes > Scopidae > Scopus > Scopus umbretta. The sequence continues at coordinate 14,043 of VZTL01019651.1, read as the reverse complement.
TAAGCTAAAGTAAAGGTTGGTAAGGACTGCAACAAGTTCAGCTAACAAGCTCTACAGCCATGTGCATCCGAGTAACGGAAGGGGTGTCAGAAGGGAAGGTAATACTGAGGAAAGGGCCAGCTCTCAGTGGGATGGGCTGTAGCGGGCAAGAACACATGGATGAACTAGTAAGATTTGAAAACATTAATTCTGTATGGTCTTAAATTAGTCTTTATGATGCATATTCTCCTGAAATGCTCAGACACATCTGGGGAAACCAATATAAACTAATAAATTATTGTGTTTCTTTGGGCATTCCTCATGCCAAATCTGTGAGTTTAATTCCCTCAGTCTCAAGATAAAGAGACCCTTGATGATAAATATCTGGAATATAAATGAAGAACTAATGCAGGATATAGACATCCCAAAACGATCAGGGTTAGTTGTGATAATATTAATGTGTTTTCAAGGCTGGCCAAGTTAAATTTAGGACCAATTTCTGACATTTTTATTCACATTAAATAGTATCTCGTTTTAGCCATAATTCCACTGATGATCTGTTAATTTCTAGTAAGAATTTCATCCATGAAAAACAGGGGTCACAGAGCATAAAAGAACAGGAATCTCATTAAAATCAATAATCTTTCATTAATTTCTAAAAGACATCAGCCAAAAAGATGAAGCACTATTCTTTAAAGTGTATCCTTATTTTAAGAAACTTTAAAAAAGGTAAAAACTGCTCTCATTTTTGCAAGTAGTTGAGCATCTAGGCCGGGTTTGTCAGAGGAGCAAAGTGGCTCAAGCACAGACTCAGTTTGATTCCTGTGCCCTAACTCAGTACATCTTAATGGCATTACTTGAGCAGCTGCTAATTTTGAACAGAAGAATTGAGTCCTTGATAAATTACCAGCCAGCCAAGCTATCTAAAAGGATTTCTTTTCTGGGCTATCCTGTGGCAAAAGCACACGTAAATCACTATCCCTTTATTGTATGGCCCCCTGGAATGTAGATATTTTCCTTCTGCCTTTTATCTTAACTTATGTTTCATTGAACTATACAGTGAAATTTTTGTGGGGGTGGTGGTAAATTAATACGCTGCATTTTCCTTCCACACACATTCTTCATTGCCTTTAGGGATTTCATTTGACAAAGGCCTCACTAATGGAAATGCAAATTTTCTACCTGTCATAGAGTACTTTTGACTCTGCTGTTTGTCAGAGCAACACATTCCTCAAAAGCGTCATTACTTTGACTTCTCAGAAGCCAGGGGAATTGTGTCTGCACCTACCAGGGCTCTGTTTGACCTAGCAGACAGTAAAGAACATATTTATGTAAATTTGTATGAGAAATATTCACCTGTTCAGTTCTCAGCTATAAATAAAAACCCACATAGATTGAAAGCCTTATTGAGCTTTGATTTATTGTAGCCAGTCATCTATTTCCTGTGTAGTAGTTTTGTTGCACTTTAATAGACAGCAACTTCTTCTTTCATTTTCTAGTGATACATTAGTGATTCTAGTTCTGATAATATTCCATCTAATCTAATCTTGGCTTTTGAGGGTTGTAGAAAACCATGTGCATAACAGTGGAGAGATCCTTGGGCTACATCATTTAGCTCAGATTAGAAAGTGTCCTTTGTCCTTACCATTCCACTCTAAACAGAGCAGACAGCCTCACCAAACTTTTAGTAGTGGAGTTGTCCAACACAAATATACAAACTTTTAAGGCAGGGAATAGAGAAATGAGCATCTGTGTTGTCATATTCGTATAAGAACTGAAGAAACCAAAGTGCTTTGTATCCTCAGCAAGAGAAAACCTTTTCATTCACTTTTTGAGAATTTGCACTTTTGTCACTATCTAAATCTCAGTGGCCAAAAAAGGTTGTGTTTAGGGCAAAAGAGTAAGGGAAATCCTCATGTCTTTTAAGTAGTCTGTAAAATTCCCAGTAACTACGGAGACCCAGGAATTTGTGTGCTGTATGTTAGTCCAGCTGAACGATACTAACAGTATATTTTTACATAGCTGACATGCATGTTTGACAGCTTTCCCTAGTGCACTTTCTAGCCTAAGCAATATGTTTTCCAACTCTTCTCCCTCTGAAACCAATGTCCTTTAGTAATCATGCTTCTTTTTTTTTAATCCTGCCCTCTATTTTCTCTTTTAATTTTGTCTAGTTCTTTTCTTTCCTGGAGGTATTTACTCATTCCTGCAAAATTGTGGCATTTCTTCACCTCCACTGTCCTTGAGTCTCTCTTTTCCTGATTCATTCATCCTCCACTAGTGCCCTTTACAAAGCCTCTCTCACTTACCATCTGTGCTTCATTTCGAAGAGGTCTTTTCCTTCCCTTCTGCAGTTCGGCTCTTGGATAAATGAATAACTAGGGAAACTCATGGCTAGTGCTAATACCTCACACCAGTAACTTCTGCAGTTCACATTCTCTGTGTTCAAACCAGGTTCCTGTAGGGCCATTTAGAAAATGAAATGCTATGGTGTCACTCCTGCCTGAACAGGCAGGTGTTTCTTGTTGTCACTGACTAGGTTCCAAATCTTAAAGACTGAAGAATAAACGAAAGGAGCTGAATGCCCGACACGTATGGGCACAGGTCTTACAGTATAACAGACAGCAAAAGATCACCTAACTACAGCTTTTGCATGATGATGGTCTTCACAAACATAGATTCTTCCCTCTGCACAGACTGGAGGAGACTGGCAGTAGCCAGGGCTGCTCTTTGTGAAGGCAGGCAGTGGTTTCAAAATGCTCCTTTCTGCAAGGAGACAATTCTACTGACAAGGAGGATGCTTTCCAAGGCTGGAGTTGCAACAAAGTATTTACTTAGCCATAGAGATCATTATGTTCCATGGTTTATTTGAATTATTAAAATGCAATACTGCACAATAATCATTATTGCAGAGCTTCAAAACACTTACTGACAATGCGGTCTTGGCAAAGTAAGTACTAGTCTTTTTAATGGATAGTTGTTGCAACAGAGAAAGGGAAACCTGTGTTTCAGACTAAGCTGTGCTTTCCAAAGGGGCAGAAGGTATCGACTGTAGTATCGATTCCATACAGATTTTTGTTGTTGCTTTATATTTTAAAAATAGCCCCCCCCCCCCTCCTCTCTCAACAGATCCGATGTCACTTCACTTTTCTTTCCTTGAAATAACACTGGAAGCAGATCGTTGACAGCTTCAGGCTTCTGCACAGTCAGCATTATAAGAGAACAGTATAGACGTGAGCAAAAGTCAAATGGTCTCCTAGGAGTTCCAACCCATTAAAACAATTGCTAAGGGCGCAAGAGCACAATAAACATCTGCGGTTTGTCTCCCCAGCATACCACATGCCTTTCAGTTTGCCTCTGCTTGGAAATGGGCTTGAGCTGTCTGATTGGACCCAGATGTGAACTTGCAGAGTTCAAGGCTTTTGAGAGCTTGGCTTTTGGTTCCAGGCTGAGGCTGCAAGTCACTGTAAAGTTAGGTTCCAGAGGAGCACTCCCTCAGATCTGACAGCACTTTAACAGTACTTTTTATTTTTGGCTCTGCTCTGCTAGTAATTGCCTCTTTGCAAGCACCCTGATCTACTAGGCAGTCCTCATCAGAACCAAACACTGCAATGAAGAAAGCAAGCGCCTTCCTAAGGCTCCCGGTGCAGGCTGTCTTCCTCATTAGTCACTATCAGCCACTGTTTTTAGCTAAATTGATATTAAAAACATATGCCTTGCCACATAATCATCAAGTTGCTGCTACAGAACGTTTTATTACCTTGATTTTGTGACAAAATACATATTCATATTTTATTTTAAAGACAGATTTTAGCAATCTAAATTATACCAACCTTGACATACTAATTAGAAAACAACAATTTTATATGGAAATGTTTATCACAGCCCTATGCTTAAATGAGAAACATCATTCACTTACAGAACTATAATGTCTCCATTATGGCCACCCAGCTACCATAAATAGGTTCAACAAAAAGAAAAGTGACCCAAAACTCTGGAAAACTCTGTGTTTGGTCTTACAGTGTTTTGGTAACAAATGACAGTCATTGGTAATTCAGCCTCAGGGATGAAATGTAGTTTAGAGGGTTAAGCAGAAAGGAAACAATTGACTTTTTACTTTAAATTAACTAAAACTATTTGATCACAAGAGATGAGAATTAAGACTTGCAATAACTTAATAATATGGTAAAGGTAAATCAGGCAGTGCTCCATTTATCTGTTAATTGTGTTCTTGTGCATTGCAATGGAGAATAAACATGATCTTGTTAGCAATATTAGCAATGATAGCGATATTACTCTTAAGTCTTTGCTTAAATACTTAATGGAGGAGGAAATGAGAGACAAATAACATCCTAAATAGGTTGGACTAGGAAGCAACAGTCGTAACTCCAAGTGCCTCGCTTTGCACCCACTTCCATTCAGAAAGCTCAAAGCAGAAATCACAGAAGTGGACACAACCCCTTCCAAGCTGGAGTTGTGTTTATTAATTAAGAGATTGTTTCAATGCGTCACAACCACAAGCCTTCCTTCCATTGCAGCAGCGGCATAATCTGCTGGACAGTCGCTCTGGTGCGCAATGTAATGGTGACTGAGAACACAAAATGCTGAGAAATGCAGTAAGAATAATGCAATGCAGATGGCAAATTCTTTGCATTTAACAAAAGGAGGCACAGTTCCTGTAGTTGAGGAAAGCTTATCTAAATGCACCTATGCATACCTGTATGCGTGGGAGAATGGCGGAGGGAAGGAACGGCACCACAAAGGGTTTCTTATAGGCAGAGTAGCTAAGGCAAAGATATTAGGGACAGAGCCAAGCTCTGTCCTGGAGATGCTCCAGGAGAGTGTGGGTGGAAGCTGGATGGCTGTGCTGCGTGAACAACGTCACAAGAGGTATCACCCGCTGGTGCCTTAAATAATTTGAAGAAGGGAGATCGGTGTCTGCCTGTTTTGAAGTGGCACACTCAGTGCTGCCGTTCTGCCAGGCAGAACCAGTATATCTTTCTGGCTAGGGACTGGAGACGATGCTGGCCGGTACTGGAAATGAAACAGTGAATAGTCCTAGAAGCAGGCAGAGCATGGGTAGAGGGAGCAAAGCAAATGAACGTGATCTTTTGTTCTACAAAGTTCTCAGTATAGGTATTGGTATGACAGAGCTGATTCGTGATAAAAATGTCATCAGAAGAGGACTAGAAATAAAGAAAAGAGATCTTAGAATTGCTTCAGGATGCCCAGTGCAGAAAGGAGATGGGGCCTGTTGCTAACTCTGCAATGAGGGGTGAGAGGGGCCTTGTCAGCACTGCTGGGACAAGTTTAAGAGGATGTGAGCAGGGAGGATAATCACAGCACTCTGGCAGGTGGGAAGGCATTGCACTAGGATGGCCTGCACAGAGTAAGTTACTGCCAGATGGCTCCCAGCTGGGGGACTTAAGGAGACTGTGATCTGGCCTAATCAAATGCCTGGCACCTTCTCTCCCTGCAGTGTCCAGAAAGACAGCCCTCACTGCCAGCGACACAAAGGATCGGGAGTGATGAGCCTGCCTGTTAAAAATACAGTCTGGGCAGTGCATGTAATTATTTTTGTTGTCTTTCTCTCAGTGGCATTACCTTGAATATGAGGAAATTAAGGAGAAAAATTGCTATGAGCTTTGTAGGTCCTTCATTGCTTTAATCGCCTCTCCTCTCTGCTTTCTATTTTCCTATCTCTTGTCATCTATCTTTGCAGAGACAGTGACCAAGTTAAGCTAAACAACAATTTAGATTTGTTTGTGGCTGATTGGATTTCTGCTTTCAGAAACCGTTTGAAATTGTCTAAATATATTATTTTAACTAGGACTAAATGTTCAATGCAAATCCTGGGATTGCAAGAGCAAGAATTCAACACAGACCTACTGGATTTAGGTAAGGGGAAAAAATACCTGGCATGTCTACAGGGTGGAAAAGTAGACTATACAATTTCTGGGATTCCCTTTAGAGGGACAGAGGGAAGGGCAAGAAAGGTTGCATTCTGGAGCATGTGCGCTTACAGAAACTTGGCATGGTGGTTGTTAAGGTTTGGTGTGGAAAGAAGCTCTAAAGTTACTGGTTGAGCCTTCTGGATAGTTAGTGCAGAGCCTGCAAGGGCGGTTTGTGTTAAGTTGTATTGATTGCCTTGTGTATAATTTAATAAAGTTGAAGCCTGCTTTCTTTCCTTGCAGCTATACACTGCATCTGTCCTTGTTGGAGTATTCCCATGGCAATTGTGGGCTGGATTTTTATTAGTTTGATTTACTCAATAAATAAATAGAAAAATAAAACAAGATAATTACCCAACAATGAATAGCTACCATATGAACACCGTGAAAACTACACCAAAGGCCACTGGCAACAGGCAACACTTCTAGTTTAAAAGTAGTGCCGAGATTCCAAATGTAATTTTTTTGACCTTCACTGGCCCTTCCTCCATTAGGTGTCAGGGTCTGTTGCTTATATGAGTTTCACTGCATTCAAAATGTCTCTCCTGGCTTCTCACGTTCATACCATTGTTATTCTTGTTTAAGCCGTGGCAGCAGCTTTTGTGCTCTCTTACTACTTAGTCTGAATAGTTACATTTGCAGGGAAGGAACTTCCCTCTTTTCTCCCTGGAGAAGTGGTAGAAAAACCTGTGCTAATAAAACAAACATCTATGCTTCAGCTGAGGTTTGCTCTCCTAACAGACTATTACATGAACATACAGGCAGGCTGCTAACAGGCCCCCAAATCACTCAGGAAACCAACACTGCCAGGAGATGTGGGGGTCTGGCTCAACTCCTGATAACCTCGGGGCAGATGGAGGCATGACACAGGCACCCTCTGCAAGGGGTATTGCAGTGTAGTTTCTTTCATGGAAGAACAAGAGAGGACTAGTCTGCAGGTTACTTAGAGGACAGGAAAACTTTGGTAGTAAGCTCATAAGGAAATCACATCTGATGCTTAAAATGTAGAAGCATATGTCACTTCTTTTACAATGTGGTTTGAGTAGATTTTCAACTCACTGTTCATAAATGTTAGGAGCCTAAGCTCCTGCTATAGCAGCACAGCATTTGGTACAACACAGAATGGGTGAGTTGTAAACGCGGCAGTGCATTCAACACGAAGAACAAAATTTGATTTGGGCTTCTTCCCCAAGTACCTGCTCCAAGCTCTCGGAGCTGCTGATAGCTAACCATTGCCTGGCCACTCCAACAACCAGCGCCAGTGGAAAACTAGAGGATCTTTGCCATGACTCCTTGCACCCTTGGGACAGGAGGTGTAGAGCAGGAGTGACTGTTTCTGAACAGAGTCGGTCCAGGGCTGTTTCTGCTGATTGCAGGATACCTGTGTTTCAGTCAAGAACCATTTACAATCTAAACTTCATATAAACTAACAGGACAAGAAAAATATTTCTTCTGAATGTTCATCGCACTGCTGATCAGAATGTGCTATGCAGGATGCACCCAGTGGTGTTCAAACAACATACTAAGCTAGGCTTTTAATCAGAAGTACATACTGTTATTCCTTTGAAGACCTCCTTTTTCTCTAGAGGATCTCACACAAGTGCAAAACCTCCTAAGAGCATCTGCCGAATGGCTTAAGACATGCCTGAGTATGAAAAGCTTCTAAACTGATGTTTGGAAACTGGATTGAATGCTCATTGAAAGGCAGCTGTAATACAAGCTAACATTTGAGGCTCTTACAGGGAACTGTGGATCCTGTTTCAAATCTCATTTCCATAAGAATTACATCAGCACTTAAGTCTTCTACCGCTGTTGGTGGAAATGTTTTCAAAATTAGTGCTAAAATGTCAGTGCCTTTGTGGAGAAGCTGTTATTACAAGAAGATTCCCATGATAGCAGCCTGTTCCCACCGTTAGACCTGTAGAAAACTGGGTGACCTGGGGCCTGTTTCTTGACTCTGCTCCTGGCCTGCTGTTGCCTGCAACTCTTATTATCTCTCTGTAAAATGGGGCTGAAGCTTGGCTTCTTTTGTACAATGTTATGAGTACTTCAAAGAGTAATGTTTCAAAAGAACGAAGTTTTATTAAGAACCTCTGTCGTTCCCACTTCCTCCTCTCCCCTGCGGTGTGAAATATTACAAGACCTGTGGCCTTGGAAGGTGTGCAGGCTCTCTCAGGAGCCTCTCGCTGCTGTTCCTGAGGCCAGCTTGCCTAGTGGGAGCGCTGAGCAGTGGGCCAGTAATTGTATCATTTCACCCTGGGAAACTTTCCACTTCTGCCTAGGCTAATACCCTCGACAGATACTGCTTTAGAGTTATTACAGCCTGAATCAGAGGTTTGGGAGGAGGCAGAGCGAACAGTTTCACCTTGGCTTCCCCCAGCAGAGTAGTGAGAGAATATGTCCTAAAATAAAGGAGAAGAAAGCTCTTACCTGATGCTCCTCAGTCCAAGGAAGCAATATGTGCTCTCTCTGGGCACGTAGGTTATCAAGATACCATTAACAAGGTTTATTTGCTGGTTTTGTGAGCATGTGGTGCGTGGGTCTTCTCAGGCATTTGCAAAGAACTTGAGGGAAAAGCTCAGTGGCTTGGAGATGGGAAAAAGGACCCTGCCTCTCTGCCACTCTGACTGAGGCTTGGGGTAGCTTGGAAATGACAAGCAGAAGTTTGTAACCCTGGTTAGATGGTAAGACAGCCCCTTCCATTTCGGAAAAACTTGGTCTTCAGTCCGTGCCTATTCTTCTGACTTGTGGAGACATATTAGGGAGAGAAGACAGTGTCTGAGGGGCAGATGGAGAGGAGGTCCTGTATGGTACATGTCTGTGTGCAAGATCAGGGCCTCGAGCCTTCTCCCCTGCTCCAACCCTTGCCTCCTCAACCCAACATTGCCTCCTCTGTGCTACGCTGAGGTACAGAGGCTTTCTTCCTGCTCCTTTACTTGTTGCTTTTGTTTTATTTAATTAATGTTCTCTTCTTTAGCTAGTATTTCCTTTTCTTTTTATTTATTTTCCACTTTCCTCTCCTATTCAGGACCTGATCCTGCTCCACCCTGTGGAGGCTGCGAGTGTCACTGGCGTTGGGACACAGGCTGCTTTTGCACCTTGCCTGCACTGTGACATAGGCTCGGTATGTATGCCACAGCATGAGCTTGAGTAATGATTTTTGCTCTTTCCAGACAAGTCCCTGAGGCAAATTCACAGGGCGAAGTTTCTGAGGTCCCAAGCCTGCAATGTGGTGCAGAGAAACTTCTCCCCCCGGCAATGATGTTAAGAGCTACTCTGAGCATGGAGCAAAGCTGGGTGGCTTTCTGCCTCCTCCAGCTCTCCTTATGTGCAAGAGGCTTCTGGTCTGGAAGACAGTACAAAGCCAAGGTTATGCTATTTGGACCATCCCCTCTACAGCCTCCACCTTTCCTCCCTATTAAAAAGATGCTCACACTACACACTGCTCAAGCACTTTTGCGATGGGGGTATTGAGTTGGAATATACCTGACCATTAACCACCATACTGGTGGTCGTGTTAACTGGTAAGCAATGAGACATTTTTACTGTAATATGCAGTTATGGGTTTGGTGGGTTTTTTTGTTTGGTTGGTTTTTGTTTTTTAAATTCCTAACCCTGCAACACAATCCAGGAATTTCAGTGGAAGACTTGTCATATCCTAATTGGTCTTACAAATTTTGTACAGTACAAATGTTTTGGCAATGGAACTGTTTTGATCAAAGGTTGTACAAATCCCACTAGTCACAGCAGATGAACCTATGTGAACCCTCTGATGGCACTTTTATCACCTAAATTCCTATGGTACCGTTACAACCTCCACCTTCTGTGTATATATACGCTTTTATTTGAGCTCTGCTGGCTGCATGTTCTGGTGGACTAAAGCATGGTGTGATCTGATGCAATGTGTGGGCTGCAAGATCTGGGCTCACCTTTCTTAATATAGGTTGTCAGCTCCACATCTCCCTTTGTTTGTCAGCTAGCGTCACATCCATAGCATTTTGGTTGAATGTTTCTTGGCTGCTCTGACTGAGGAAAGAAATAGGACTCTGGAAAACAAATGATACTTCTTTACTGAGTCACAATGATTTATGCACACACCAACAGGAACGAGGAAATGCAAATCCCTTCTGCTTCCAGACATTTCAGGTTTCTGTTTAATAATATCCCAGGCCAGCCACTTTGAGGGCACTGTTCTATTTCTTGGGTTGTTGAACTCATTTGGCCTTGTGCCTCACAGCACCACATGGGGTATGTCTTAATAGACCTGAAAGGTATGGCACGCTGTGACTTGATTTTATTTACAGTTATGTAAATATCTCCATGTTTATTTTAAAATGACTGAACTTCTGCAGTTGCAGCTCTGGGGTGGTAAAGGTCACTGAAAGGACAGTTAGGCTGCTATCATCTAAATCTGGAAGACTTCACTTAAAATCATGCTCACTGTTTGCCATTTCTTACTTTGCTGAGCTCATCCAGTGAAATTGTACTGGTCTGTGGTCTGGTCTGTACTGGTCTCCTGTTTGTTTTTTTTTGACTACCACAGTGACTCTGGTTGGATTTCCAACAATACAAGTTTCTCAATAATAGGAAAAAATATAATTCCAAAAACAAAATTAAACTTTGAAGTATATTTTCTTTCATTTAACTGAAACTGCTCAAGCTCATAACTGACTGTCCCAGACCCCTGTGTCTCTAACATCAGAGCTCCATCTCACAAAGACAACTTGACTAGCCAGAAAAAGGAGCTCTAAGGCACTACAGGTGTAATAAGATAAGTCAGTTTCTGGCTTCTTCTGTAGGGCTGGTCAGGAATTTTCTGTCAAAATGTTTTTATTTTCTCTAGTCAGGAGCCACTGATTTGACAGCTGTTAGTGAAAAATGTACCTATCAGTTTTGGCAGGTAAGTCTCATGCAGGAGAAGGAATCTCTGGAGCAGGGCAGATGCCTGTCTGCGGAGCATCCCGCTTGTGGCCAGCAGCCCTCCCTGGGTCCTTGGAGACTGACTGCTTCCAGTGCTCTGCTGGCCTGGAGACTTAAAACCTGGAGACTTAACTTCCATCTCTAATAGGCCATATGGGGAGAGCTCCAGGCTGCTACTACTGGTATGAGGTATGGCTTTCTCAATCTTGAGGTAGTTCTATTTTGTGTTTAACTAAGTAATTAAATATTTATTGGGCCAGAGAGGAAGTACATGACTGAAACCATTATGGGACAGCTGCTTAAACTGACTCTGGGCAGTGAAGTCCTGCCCCTGACTCCCCTTTACACCGAGCCTGGCTGCATGTTCCTCTCCTCTCACTTGGGTCCACAGTCATGCTTGTCTCATGCTGCCTGAAGGCACACCAGAAAGCAAAGATCCATGGAGAAGGAATCTCAGGGGAGGAGGGCATTTAGGTCCTCAGAGTGGCTCACAACAGGATCAGATGTCGGTAAGTGCTGGCACAAGTGATGGGAAACTTTCCCTGGGAAGAGGTGGGAGAAAGGCATACAATTATCCCTTAGGGCAGCAGCCGGCCATTAGAATGGTTTAGCTATAGCCTCACTTGGTGCCCTGGTTTCTGAGCCTTAGCTGGGACGTATACAGCTGTATACTGATGTTTTCATTTGGTCACAGGGGGATGAATACATATACAACTGTTGCCAGTAACCAGGTGGTTAGCATGTGAGCTGAAAACATGTAACGCTCAGGCTCAGAATTCCCGGTTGTAAACTCATACGTACCAGCAACATACCCTAATCAATAAACAAATGGCTACTTTGGGATGTCTCGCTTTCTTCCCAGTTATTTCCCCCAGTGGAAGAATATAGAGATCTCTAGGTTTCTTCCAGGTGTGGAATCAGGAAGCCCATCTTCAGTATTGCCCGTGGCTATCTCTTTGCTCCCTTATTTTCTGCTGCAGCCCTCTTCCTCTTACTGCTGTTCTGCTGCTCTCTCAAACTAAGCTAAAAAGCCTTGCAAGACCAGACTTGCAGACCTGGCAAATGGCTTTGCACATGTGCTTCCCCAGAGGTTTCAGTCCCAGGAGTGGGGTGCAGCTGGCCTTGCCTGGAGCCAGCAGAGCCCATTCAGCAGGACTGCACATAACACCTTATTTGCAGCAATGCCCTGTCCCCCACCAGCTGCAGACCATTCTGTGAGGGACATTTGGTATGAGCTGAAGTCTGTGCCTCCCAGCTCACAATGAGTTTAGTGGGATTACTTGTATTCATAAGGCTAGTGGACGCTGCCATTTTAAATATCTCCTTTTTTAACCTTAGTTAAGTGAGATTTTTATTGAGTGTAGTCTGCATATGAAGCTGAGAGCCTCTCTGCTTCCAGGCACAGGGTGCAAGTGACCACTGAGCTGCTGTGCAAGGTAGCAGGTATTTTGACTGGTTCATTGCTAATTATTGCTTCAGTAAACAACAGCTGTTCAGATGCAGCTCAGCTTCTTGCTTTGAAAAGATTACAGTGCCCAAACTGTAGTCTGGTATTATTGAAAAAAGAAAAAAAAAAATGTTATAATCATTTCACTCCCCTACTGCTACAGATTTTATGGGCCTTGTAGTGCAGTGTTATGTCAGGCATATTAATTGCTAGTGAGTCGATGTTAAGCAAATGAAACAGCTTTGTGCAGTGTTTGGACACTTGGTTATAGACAGTTTAACAGCAGTCTTCTGGAGAGACTGTGCATTAGTCTTAGATTATTTTTCAGCACTAGAGGAATGACTCTTTCAAAGTAACTATAAAATGAACCATTGCTGCCATGCAATAGCAGTAATAAGCTGTTAAGGTACATTGCAAAGCATGAGGTCAGAGGCAGTGTGTTCTTCCAGCCACCCAAGAAGTGTAATAGCAACTAATTAGTGCAGCTCCTTCAGAGGCTATTGCTATTGCAGCAGCAGGAAAGAAAGGCAGAAAAGTGCAAGGGGGGGCCCAACTGTTACTATCTGCCCTTTAGATGAAGGAGTTGTTGGTATTAACTTAGCAGACGGTGAAGGCCTGACCCAGCACAGCACTGAGCGTCACTGATGTGCTCTTGGCACCGAAAAGAAAAATAGCCCTGCTCTCTACTCCATGCAGTTCCTGGCCTTCTGCTTTCTTCCTGAGGAGCAGGATTTATAGGGGCATCTGCCTTGATTTACTGAGGAGCAAAAATTGCAACCTAACTTTCAAGGTACGTGCATGCAGGTGCTTTGCTGCACAATACCTCTGCCCTCCCGGCCGAGGCGGCTGTTGCCCTGCAGTAGCTACGGCCCGGGGTCAGTATTAGGCTGCGGCAGTGCCCACGGCCACGGCCAGCCGCCAGCTACCGTGGGGCTGCCAGAGCATGACCCTGCCAGCTAAGCTGAGAAACAGGCTGCTCTTCGTTTGAAGCAGTTGATCGCTACGCTGTTGCATTTCACTGGCTGCAGATGAAAGTCATCTGTAAATATCTTTTGTGCAGTTCAAAAAAAAAACCCAACAACCATGTATTTTACTAAATGCATATACCAGCAGTCAAGCTGGCTGGCACCCTTTGACTACGTTTAAAAAGGAACAAGGTGGAATTAGTGCAGCCACCCATCGTCGGGTGCAAGGAGTTGGGGTGAATTGCCAACGAAAGGGGCCTGCTTTAGGACAGCAGATGGGACTCGCCATTGTGGCTGGGCAACGCAGCAGGGGCCGGGGCAAGCACAGGGCAGTGCCGCTGGCCTGCAGGCAGCTGGGCTGAGGGCAGCAAGCAGAGTCCCATACTCGGTGCTGCCCTTCTGGAGCACCTGCCACCTCCTCTGCAGGGCCGCGGGCTTAGCGTGTTACAGGGAGAGGGAGCACGAGGCAGCGCTGGGCCCAGCAAGATGCGCCAAGCTGCCCGCCCTGCTTGGGTCTGCCATGTTGCAGGTCAGCGTGAGGTGCTGCTCTAGGGGACACGGCGTCTTAAGGTTGCGATCTTTATTCACTTTATTTATCGATTCACTTATTTTTGCTAGAACCCGGCCTCGGCGAGCTGCAGCGTGGAGCAGCAGGAACAGCCCGCAGCCGCACCGAGTCGTCTAAAATGGCGGCCACGGCGCCCCACGCGCCGGAGCGCTTGCCCGGGGCCGGCCGCTGCCGTCCCTCCCCTGCCCGCCAGGGGGCGCGCGCGCCACGGCC
>VZTL01019650.1:2166-15119 GCA_013400535.1 Scopus umbretta | reverse complement strand
TGTTAGACTTTTATAGCACCCGACGTAGGGTGGGTCACAGCAGCCGAAGCGGTTACCAGGGACAGCTCCGGCGGCGGACACTGCCAGAGATCCTAATACCCTGGCGCTGCGCCAGTCCACCCGGGTGCCTGGAGAATTTCAGTGGGTTCACAAAGCAGGGTCTCTGCCAGGGCTGACGCTCTAGAGCCGCGTGCTTGTAGAGTCATGCTTGTGTGACTCTACTGGTTTCGTTTCAGACCAATTGGGCAGGATTTCTCTGCGAGAGAGCAACAGGATCGAATGTGGCGCCCATCCTCCTTAAAAGATGTTCAGAAAGTCTGAGGAACTTACGTGATTAATTCTTAACATGTGGATTCCTTTAATTAGCTATCTAGAAACCAAACCAGAGTGCAGGACACTATTGCGATGCAGCTTGTTAAGCAATAATGCATTTTTTCTTCCAAAAGTCACACTTGATAACAAACAATAGTCACAGGCATAGATGACTGGATACTATGAGCTAATGTCTAGTTGTCAGAAACTTTTCCATTAAGGCTCAAACTGATGTTTAACATATTCTTCCCATTATTGAGCTAAACTAAATTTTGTATTAAACATGGATTTCCCAGTGAATGTTACTGCTGTTTATTTTTACATGTGTGTACATATGGAAGCAGACACGGGGACATAGGCATTTTGGATATCAAAAGCACATCAACAGCATGGTTCCCTCTATTCCCAGGATATAATGTTTCTTGACATTTCTTTTTTGATGAAACGTGTCCTTACTCTTTCCTGACCATAAACATCTATGTTTAAAACAAGAGTCTTTAAACAAACATGAAATGCCAGAAGTACATGTTCTCTCCTGTTAAACAATGGAGAATGACCGAAAGGGTAGATTTCTTCAATTAGCTAGGAAAAAAAATGCTGCTGAGGATGCTGCACCAAAATTTATGTACCATATATCTTTCTGTTCAAAATTCAAAACCTTTGGTATATAGCAAACACTTGAATAACTTACCAAATCCTGTGTAGGTGATAGCTTTAAGACAACTCCCGTTTTAAGCCTTTGCGCTTTGTTTTTGGCATTATGTATAACTCATTTAAGATTTCAAACCTGGATATACTTACATTTAGATTTCCAGAAAGGCCAGAAGAAGGACAAGTGGTTTGCTTTTCACTTTGAGAGACCTAGATTTCCTGATTGTGTTAGGCCCGTTGTTACTCTGTTGATTTTAAGTCGGTCCCTAGGGAGAAAAGAAAGCTTATAAGAAATGTGTGAGCACACTATCCTTTTCTGCAGAAATATTAAGGAATATTGTCCAAGATTTTCAAACATAGAGGCTTAACGTAGTCTTTTAACTCCATATTCAGGCTTCTTATTCAAGCTCTACTGTTCAGAAGTATAAAAACCTGGCAACGCATTCACTCTGAGTAGCCTTTTTAGTTACTCAAAGCTTGTGAAAACTGATGTAGCAGTTTGAATATGTACTAAATTCCTAATGTCTGGTATTTTTGTTGGCAATCTTGTAATAATTATGCTGTAAATCAAAATACGAGTTTGGATTTCAAGACAAATGCCTTGAGCCTTGTCCCCACCCTTCTGCAGAGACACTGGCTAGCTTCTTCAGATTACTAGGTATAAAATTATCAGTTTGAAGGACAGCCAAAAAACTTTTACTTAATCTCACCTTTCTCCACGTGTGTTGCCCCCATGAAAATGTACATGCAAACCATGTGGTGCAATGTGCAACATAAAGTCATTAGCTCCCAAGAGGTTTGGATCGATACAATGTGCATGGAACCGCCATACAACGTCCCAAGCGTGACTGCACTTGTAATGTAAGGATGTTAACAAGGGGAGCCACAGGCAATGCTAATGTCCTATATAAATATAAAATATGCTTATCTATTTTATAGGCTAATCACTGTCGTGCAGCTGCTATCAAGTCATATGTGCTTTGCCTGACCCAAAGTCCACGGACATGACCGGGAAGAGTCTCTGTGATTTGGTGGGCTCAGCTGCCATTGAGATATTCAGGGTTCAGTGTGATAAAGTCCTGGATGGTGAATTCTGGAGACCTGTGCTCCAGCTGGAGTGTGAGCACATACTTGAGTGCTTTGCTGGATCAGAGCTAGGGAGGGTCCAGCAGTGCTCTGCATAGGCCCTGCCCTCAACTGCTGCCAACACGCTCCTTTTGCTGCTCAGTGTCCATCCCGCATGAACCCACGGGCTACTAGAAAGACAGCTCTTTGATAAGCAGGTTGATGCTCTTCATGTGCTGATTGGCTTTGTAGTTGAAAATGGAGATATTTGGCCGAAGATCTTCCTTGCCTGTATTTTTACTCTCCAGAGCCACTGGTTCCCCAGCAGTCCGAATAACTCCAGAGAGCCAAACACACCCAAAGGTATCTTTCCATTTACTTTAAGCATTTTATCGGCCAGGGCAAAATGAAAACTCAAGAGTAGTGGCTCCTAACCTCTGCACAGCTGACCTTCAGCAGTGCCGTGTACCCCAGGACCCAGTAGGCCGCAGGGAGCTGTGCCCTGGGTGGCCCAGCAGCCAACAGCCTATGCTAACCTTAGAGGGAGCAAGCATTTGGAGTGGGAGGAGAGGCAAAAAGGAGTACTGATTTCACAAGGGAAACCTTGTCAATTTAAAAAAAAAAATATCTCTGTAATGACTGCCAGCTCAGTTCTCTGGCAATACCAGATCCAGCACTGGACCCTGATCCACCTTTGGTTTGGTAGATAATCCATGGTGATTTTCTCTTGACTCCCTCCGCTTCTCATAAGCGGACCCCACTCATTTTGTGGTGCAGTTTAGCAGATGCGCTGCCACCTGGGAAACCAATAGGAGATAATGCCCAAGTACTGGGGATTATTTGCAATTAGTTTCATCCAAGTCATCTGAGCTGTGCAAAGCAATGTGCATTTGGCACCTTTCTGAGAGGACTCTAAAGCCTGGAGAGCAGAAATTGCCAATGCATTCTGCACAGCCTTGTTGCTGTTTGCTTCCTAGTTTTATGAAGAGTAGCTTTTTATTGTTTCTCCTGCCAAACAGGGCTTCTCCTTCAAACAATAAGTCAATAATTCAGAACACATCTACACCCATTCAGCACTTCTAGAGACGGCTATGGGCTCCACAGTTCAGCTCTGAATACAAACTCCTCTGCAGCTTGCAGGTGTTTAGGTTTAGGGCTTTGGCTCAGCTTCTTGTGGGGATGAAGGAAAGTCACAAAGACAGAAGTAGCTTTGGATAGCTAGCAAAATGGAGAGCTGCCAGACTGAAGGGGATGGCAAGTTACTTTGCCTGTGCCTGAGGAGAGAGGGATTAGGCATTTCAGCCAAACAGCTCATTCCTGCCTCCTGTTTGTACCATCCATGCTGCTGTTACTGCCTTTGTGGGATTAGAGAGAGGGTAAAGGAGTGCCAGCGTGTACCAGAGGGCCCCGGTAGAGCAGCAGCAGCCCCACCTGCCCCTTCCACCCCTTCTACCTCCAGCAGCAGGAGGATTTCTCTGGCTTTCTGCGCTGGTCCTGTCCTAGTTCCTGTCCCTCCAAACCAGGACCGACACCTCCTTGACAATCAAGAAGGTACAGAAAAATGTGTAGATGGTGATGGTGGAGAGAGTGGAAGTGAAGGGAAGGTCTCTGGGGTCCTGCCTCTGAGGAGAAGGGAAAAGAAGGAAAAGAAGTGGTCCCAAGGAGAAGAGACAGCTGTAGGATCAGAAGTGCCCTTTCCCTTCACAACCTGCCCACACACAGTCCCCTCAGTCCTCAAAAAATCCCCACAACATCACTGACACAGTCCCTGCCTTTCCCTCTCACGTGCCTTTCCCCATCCCACAACACCACTGCTACCCCTGCCTGCCTTGCCTGCTCCAAAGATGCCCTTGGCCAGCGCTGAGAGTTCGGTTTTGCTACACAGTGGAACCAATAAAAAGCCAAATTCTGGCTCCAGTAAATCACTCAACAGGCTCCTACTGATTTTTCTGGGAGGAACTCCTGGCCACTTTGAGAAGTTGCTCTTATTAAAAGTAATTTATTATTATTATTATCATCATCATCATCATCATCATCATCTAGCTCTTCATGTCCTGAGACCGATCACTTCATACGCATTCTTCCACTTAACTACTTTCGGAACCGAAAACCTATAATGGTGCCATTTTTTTTTTTTAACCTGAAAAAATAATCTCATGAAAGATTTCCTACTGATACAATCCCCATCTCCCCTGATATATCAGGGGATCCCGATATATATATATATATATGTTAGGACCGTTTGGAGGATTTCCAAGTCTAAATCCATAATGTTGGGGAACATGAAGCAACACAAGGCAGTCTTTTTTGTTATGGAGAAAATAAGTCCCAAGAAGGCTTCCTGGAAGAAGCAAGGGAGGAAGGGACTATAAAAGAGAGAGCAGAATGAGAGAAACCATTCCTAAGAGGAAACTTAAGCATTAGATTTCCTGATTGGTAGAGTTTCATTTCATTGCTCTGCTTTTAAGAATTACTTAGTGCAAAGCTGTAGCTGAAAGGAGAGGGGAGCATGTGTTTTCTTTGTATTAATTCTTCAAATACAGTAAGGTGGCACGCACTCTCCTCTCCCTCCCACTCTGCTGCCTGCAGGTATTAACTGGGTGTGGAAAACAACATTTTGTGCTTGCAATTCAAGTGCAGAAAGGCAAAATCAGAAAGGCAGAAAATCACTGTACTCTCTCTCTTAACACAGAAACAGCATGACCCCTGGTTAATTTAAGTAGTCACATAAATATAACTTCTATTTTAAGCATCTACTTAAGTCGTGCTGATTCAATATTCAGCCCAAATGCAAATGACTTTTGTGGAATGAGGTTTGCATTGAACTGGATCTGCTTAGTAAATATTTCAGTCTGGTGTTTGAGGGAGAAAAGAGGAATTTGGTCAATTGCTGCAAATGCTTCTGTAGCAAAATTGCTGCTGTACTCATTGAATGTGCTATTTTCTAGTGAGTTTTTTTAAATGTTTGTGAGAGAGCACTACTGTGGAATAGAAGGCTGGTCTGGAGAAAAGTCACAGGAATGTGTACACATAATTATATCTTTTGAAAGTAGCACGCTACATAGCATTTCCTAAACTGTACCAGAAAACATTGACGTCCTGGAACTGACATTTGCAATTTCAAATACCAGCTTGCCAAGCATAATTAATGTCCTTGTAAATGTTTCAGTATCAAATTTGGGACTCATTTTGAACAAGCCAGTCCATAAACTCTACATTTTTTTTTTCCATTTATTACTTCCTTTTCCAATGTTCCAGGGATGACAGCTGTGATATTTAAAGCTAAGAAATAGTAAATTGAAATAGCATGTTTTAAAGTATTTATTACATTTAATTATGATATATATATAAGTTGCTTTCATTTATAATTCACTCTTTTCTCCTGACATTGTTCTTTTTTTGCTTAAAGTACCTATGATTCCCATCCTCCCTTATACAAAGTACACAAATACTTTTACATAACTACAGCCTTGCTCTAGTCAAGACACCAAAATAGAGGGTAGAGGATATGAAAATTACTTATGACAGATGAGTCACATTAATATTTTGTTCTAAGCCATGAGAAAAATGAGACACAAGGGGTAGGAATCAGAACAGATCAAAACCCTTAGTGCTTTATGATCCAAAACCACAACTATCTATTGAGGTGCAAAATGTTCTTTTTTCAAATAAAGTGTGAGAAAAACACAAAGAGTTTTGTACTGCAAATGCTGGCAGCACACAATGTTGCAATTATTCTCAATATTTTGAGATGCTTGAGTCATAACCAAAACTTTAAGCAAGACCGAGGTAAAAGCATTTTTATATTCCTTCACAGAAAAAAAGAAAAAAAAGTTTGTTACAGTTGCTTCAGAAACGGTATGCCAAGTTTCTACCAGTGACTGATAATAAAAACAAAAGGGACGGATGTCATGACATCCTCTTGCCTTTTTTCTTTTTTCCAGCATAGTCAATTCAGAATCATTCAGATAGTATTCCTGTTGGCTTTATCAGATTTCTGTACTGCTAAAAAACTCTTGTATATTCTGTCTTTGAAAAGAATCATTCTGATTGCCTTTTACAGGTACTTTACTATTTCAGTGCAAGTGGCTAACTTAGTCTGGATATGAAGCATTATCTTGCTTCCTATTTAGAGGACAGTAAACAGGATCGGTCACATTGGGTAAGTTCTCAGTAGGTTACCACTCAGACTTAAGAAGAAACATTAATCACTCCATCTGATGTCATCAGGTAATGTTGTCTGTAATTTCGGTCACTGTTGGGTGAACTAGGTATTCTGTTTCCAAAGACCTAAGTATTCTCCTTTATCATTCCCTCTTCTTGACCTAGTATCCAACGGAAGGCTCAAGTCAGCAAGATGGTAAGCATTGTACACGAGCTCGTCAACACCCTCAAGCCTTGGGAAAGGTTGTGCTCCTTTTGGTACCCGATGGAGGCAGGCAGGGACCTCTGTCAAAACGCACTATGAGAGTTCTTCCCTGGCTGCACAACGGGTGCTTCAATATGGACCTTACAGACACTTTAGCCTGCCAGGCCCCAGTTCAGCAAAATACTTAAGTGGGGAGGGATTTAAGCATGCATGCGGAGACATGTATTTCCCGGACTATAACTTCAGTGTAACTGTACGTTTGCTCTAAATGCTGTACAACTACTCCATCGGATTGGAGTTGAGCTGTGTTTCTCATCATGAGAGTGAATTAGGTAGGTAAGTATTAGCTCTGCTTGACGCCTCTTGTTTGTTCTTCCAGCTACGAGCAGGGCCTCTGCCATTCCCCACTGAAATCTGTCATTTCCTCATGATAACAACAGTAGCTGTTCACAGTGTATACCGTGCTGGGCTGGTTTTATGCTACTTTTTTCATGCTGTGTAGGAGAGTTTAAACATGGAAAGTAAACAGACAATTTATGGAAAATGAACACGAAAGATTAAGGATGAAAATTTAAGAACTAAACGGGTGGTCTTAACCAGGCAATTCCTGTGGATTTTATTCAGAGAAATACATGTCTAAATAATTAGGAATCGGCACAATGCTTTGCATATCTAGCTGTAAAGGTGTTCCCTTAAGCCAATAAAAGCAAGTTCTCCTTTGTCTCCACTTTTCATTTGCCTCATCAAGCTTGAGGAATTTTTCTACCTTCCTAATTTATGCAATACTTTGGACTTGTTCTATAGGTATAAAACACATTTCCTATCATCCATCGAATGTCGGTAACTTGATTCTTTATGAGTAGGCTGTCAGAGGCTATTGGGAGGTGATTGCAACTTGCTTACAAATAGGTATAGTTGTTACACTTTGTTCGGTCCATGAAAATTCAGTGACTTATTTTTTGTTTGCCAGGCAGTGTGTGAGATACTTGCCTTGAGGTAAGCACAGACACTGGGTAATGGCAGGCCATTTCTTTAGTGATGCTGGAACTGTCACAAGATGTGCTTCTTGTTAATAGTGGCTTATAACAGTGATAAGCTTCTCAGGCTTTTCAGCCAAAATAATTCCTACAAAACCACCTCCCCAGAAAAGGTTTGTAGGAGCACACTGAACTGCAATTAAAGAGTAGGCCCCTGAGTGCCAAGAAGATTATAGGGAGGTATTATTGGTCCAGACAGAAATTTTGCCAGGCCTTCAGGACAGAATTATGTATCACTGCATGTTTCTCTGTGGTATGTTTCTACACCATGAACTTGGACAGAATTTCAAATTTGTGATGAAATCTAAGCTCTGTTAAGACTACTGAATTTCTGTCCTGAATTTTTTCCTGATTCTATCTAATACATACAAAGATTTGCTAGTGCCAGCCAAGACTAGCTATTTCTGGGAGAGGTACTTCTAAAAGGAAGCAGTAGGTATAAAGGGCATGGTGTAATTTTAGTCAGGTTATTTATGGGTGCCTCTTGAAAAAACAAAACAAAACAAAACAAATAGAAAAGTAAACTTTCCAGTTCCTTACTGCTGCCAATCTCAACAAACCAATTCTTTATCCATCCTGGAATTTTTATCAGCTTAGTCTCATGTTATAAGGAAAAATGAAGTGAAATGCACATTTTTGATATAATCTAATAAAAAGGCAGAACACATAACTTGCTAATATAGTCTGCAATGACCAATGTGCTCTACTTACCACAAGTATAGGTAGTATTCCTTAACCTGATTGATACCAGCCAATTCTTGCTGCTTTGTTTATTCGTTTGGCTAAACTCCCTGAACCACACTACATCCTTTTATGTAATTTACCTTAAAAAGCTAAGTGATAGCCGTAAGTATTATGCTAACTTCTGGATAATATATTTAAAGGAACTGTTCTGAACACCATAAATATAATAATGATGAAATATCAGAGCAGAGAACAACCTTGACTGTCATCTGCCTACTCTGCATGGGCAGAAACAAACAAACAAACAAAAGTAAATTCTGTCCTCCATTGCTGATACCCAGATAACTGAATATTGGTCACTCCTACTTCTTTGATCTTTCGCAAATGGAAAAAGCTTAAAGGAGAAGAAATTGCCAAACAGTTTCAATGTTAGCACTACAGAATCTCACATCATAAAGAAAAGACAAAACTTTTCTGTTCATGTCTCTAGAGCACTGAGTTGATAATTAAATATGTATCTCATTTATTTCTGAGAGTAATTAAGCGTTATACATCCAGTTATGTACACGGTTAGTTTCTATGCTGAATCAGGGCCTTAAATTAAACTGGGTTTTTTATCATACTTTTTCTCTGAAGTAAAATCAAAGCAATTAAACATATTCAGAGATGTGTGTTTCCTACTCTGGTTGGGATGAGGAAAAGAAAAGGAACATGGTCTACTATTATTAATCAAAAAGTAGAAATGTTATATTTGTATATTTCATCACAAAGTAAAATGCTTTCAGGTTTATAGAAGAAAAAGTACTGAGACTATGTTCAAAATGCCACCCTTGGATGTAAAATGCCTCTGTGGACTGTAAAGTATGACCTCCCCTTCATCCCCCTTAGGGATTCATGCTGTTTGTTGTCCATTCCTTTTTAGGCAAGATTTTAGGAGTTTCCCATTACAGGCAAGCGGGAGAATTCCTCTCCATGCTAATATAGTACCCGATAAGCTTGTGCCAGTGGCTTATTTGGTCATCATTACAGTACTATCTAAATATTTACATATTTATCTTCACGGTACCTTCCAAGGTAGGGAAGGGGTACTGCTCCCATTTTGTGCTTGGAACCGAGGCTAAATCCTCTCCCCAGGGTTGGCCAGGAGGTGTGTAAGAGATGTGGGGCATAGGAAGGAGGTATTCCGTGCCTCAGGGTAGTGCCTCAGTCAGCGGGTCAGCCTTCCTTTCTACAGGAATACGAAGCCTTACCCAGGACCAGCAGTACAAACACTGCTTGTGTGTTTGAAGAAATTACGACACATCCCACCTCTTGAATTGTGTTTCACTTGGGATATGTCCTGTGATCTCAGCCAGATCTCATGTTCCCCTGCCCCTTGCCTCCCTAACCCCAAAAAGCATAGCCCGCACTTTTCCAAGCACAGAATTCTTTTTATCTTATGAATCTCATTAGCTAATTGAAACTTACAGTACACACTGTGTTTCTACCATGCTTGGAATTTCTATTCCAAAATTTCATCGCTTGA
Source organism: Scopus umbretta (assembly GCA_013400535.1). NCBI lineage: Eukaryota > Metazoa > Chordata > Aves > Pelecaniformes > Scopidae > Scopus > Scopus umbretta. Next base: position 5,476 of record VZTL01019650.1, on the reverse strand, counting down.
TGTGATTATATAGGTGGTACTTATACATGTGACTGTACTAGACTCCCAGCTGCACTGCTATGCAAATTAAAGGCTTTAAAGAGACAGCAGTTATAAGGTGAAGTGTGTGACAAGTCAGAAATGATGCTCAGATGTCACGTATGAGTAATGAAATAAACGTTTCAAATGCCATTGAATATATTTAATTAATAAAATAGGGGCTGGTAAAGATGAGAACATTTACTAATGACTTTAAAAGAAGCATTTAAAGATTTTCTCAAATTTACACAGTAAGAGACAGAACAAGCACTGCAAAATACAGTAAGTACTTTGACTTAGCTGAAGTCCTACAGGCAGTCTAGAAACAGAAAGAACATTTGGATGGAAATATAACTAAGAACAGATTCTGGAAATAATTCAGCTATAAAAAGCCACAGGAGTCCAGGCTTTGATGAATTCCTGAGACCATTCTATAAAGAGGTACTATTGCTAATTCTAGGGAAAGATACCTCTTCGGAATTGGACAGAAAGATTTTTGTGATAAGAATGTTTTATAATCATAATCCTAAAACTTCTGAAATTGTGTGTAGAAAGTACAGATCCTGTATAAAGATGGATTGTAAGTCACTGGCAACATTCTGGTCAGCAGATTGGAAATAATCTTCTCAAGTATAAATCAGATGTATCACTTCAGATTAATTAAGAACAAGTTCATAATGATGTTAGTTCATTGATTTCATTTTACATTTTCATAAAGATAGAATTGAGTCTAATGTCAGCCTTTTCTGGAGGTGGCAAGGAGGATTTTGACAGTGAGATGGATTGGCAACACCCAAACTATTCTCTTAGCTGTATACTGTAGCTATCTGAATGTGGCAACAGAACTCTGTTCTGGAGTTCACATTGCAATTAGTATTAAAATCAAATTTGCTTGCATATGGGAGAACAACTCCAGGAGTTAACCCCTCTTTCTTTTATCCCTGGTATTTTAATCTGAATTTATTTGAAATCATATGCTACATCTGTTACAAAACCATTTTCTAGGTAAGTTCCACTTTCTTCCAGATGACATCAGAGTGACACCACAGTCAAAATGTTCTATACAGTTGTAACTCCAAGATGGAACTACCATTACCTGTTGATAATTTAGATGTTATGCGTGGTAGAAAATAAATCTGTCCTCTGTTTCCATGGCTTAAACTACTGAGAATTAAACAGACTTAAATACTTTCACTGGTGTCCAAGTCATAGGGAGATGGGGAATTCCTAGGCACTTAAATATTAGATAGATATAACTGTGTTAGAGATCAAAACTAGCAACTAGAATTCCACAGCTATTAACTTCCTATTTTTATACAACTATTTCCAGGTGAATTTTGACTGGGAAAAGAAGCATAACATTTCTGAGTATAATGGGATGACTCTGACAAAGGATGGAGAAAATTAGATATGCTTTGACTCCCAAAAATGACAAAATGAATCTTTCTTTCTTCTAAAATGAGCACTTATTTGAAGAAAGATAGAAAGATATCTCTGTGGCTTGCTTTTTCCCAAAGACAACATCTTCATTACTTAGATGTATGAATTCTTGCAGAGGTCATCAATTCAGTGAAGGTAAATGTCTCTAGCAGAGGATGCGAAATGTGATGGTTTTAAGAATCAATGTATCACCTACATGGTAGATCCTATTCTGAGACTGCAAAAAAGAGATAGGGGTAAATTGGGCAGAACATGTAAAGATATGTAGTTAGCTTATCTTCGGCAGCTTAAGAGCACATGAAAAACAATCTTGTTAGATAAAGGATCCACCGTCCACAGAAGTCATATCAGCCAGCAGGCAAGTCTTTTAACAGCTCTGTGCTAATGTCTCTCCATCTGCAAAACAATTATATTAGCATTTACCTACCTCATAGTGGAAGCTGGAAGAGCTTAATTAACATGTGTAGTTATTTAAAGCTCTTGAGTTGAAAGCTGCACTAGAGATCCAAAATATTTGTTAATATTATTATTTTCTATACCCAGATGATTTGCTCACATGTTTGCAACACACCAGCATAGAAACGTACTGGATGCAGTGCAGTATTGGACAGTTCACCAAATGAGAAGCTCAGTGGCGTAAACAATAGTTCTAACTGGCACGGTGCTTTGGAAGATCCACCCATCTGAAAGCTTTATTGCAACTCTTTGGCCATACATAATACAAATCAGCTTCGATTTATGATTCTATTAGCTCCAAAGCCACTAAGGAACAGAGAACTGGAGTCTGGAACGGAGCCGGGAATTCATTCCAGCAGCATGCAATCTCATTTGGGCAGATGTCACAACCTCCACCTTGGACTGAAAGCTCAGTGTGAGCCAGCAGAAAATACATTTTTAATATGCTGGATAATAAGGCAAATGCTGTTATTTGGAACTACTAGCAAAGACACCTGCTGACAGTTGACATTAAAGGCAATGGCACCTCCTAGACACATTGCAGGGGCAGAGGTGAAATCTGATCCTTGTTGAAGTCAAGGGAGGTTTTGCCATTGACTTCAAACACGCCAGAATTTCTCTTACAATGAGTAGTGATTTATATGTGTATCTACAAGGTTATGGGTAGTTTATGAAACTTTTCTACACAGCCAGATGTCCATAATGTCAAATAATGGGGATGTTCCAAAGGAATAAAATTAGCATAATAAATACCTAGTAGAAAACCATAGATAGATCACACTTTGCTTTAAAAATGGATTGGTTCCAGGGTTTGATATCATCCCACACCAAAGTCATGAAACAGACCATTCAGTGGCATTGGTGGTTGGTGAAAAGCACTTTTCAATGCTCAGATGGTTTGTAACTTCTAGTGTCAGGACACTCTCCAAGAATCTGCGGGGTAGAAAGAATTTCTGTGCATTCAGTTTATGCAGTAAATAAATTGCCTGACTCCTCTTTAAATTTATGCAAATCCATGGGCTTTGATGGAGATCAGAAATAATTTATCCGAAACAAGCTCTGAGGAGAACCAGCTCTGTTTTTTGTTTGTGTATTTTGCCCAGTGTCTCTTTCTTCCTCTCTATTTTAGAGTTACCAGTCTCCTGTAAGTGTCTACATTTTTTTCCTGAAATTATATAAGAAAATGTGAAGCTTTTAATAACCTGCCCATAAAACCTCTACAGCTGAGTCTGCTAAAACACTCCTGTTTACTCTCTGAAGGGAGAAAATTTGCATGCAGGTTTTTGAGTATGCCGAGACAGTGTTTCTGTTGAAGTAATTTCTTCCAGTAAAATCCCAGAGTGCTTGTTCAAGAGGCTGGTCTGACAGATGAACTTTCACAAGCTGAAAAAATTTA
>VZTL01019644.1:35684-63257 GCA_013400535.1 Scopus umbretta | reverse complement strand
TTTTTTTTATTCTCTCCGCATCCCACTGGGGAGGCGGGGAGTGAGCGAGTGGCTGTGTGGTACTTAGCTGCCTGCCAGGTTAAACCACAACAACTCATAAAGCCCAAGGCAAAGGGGATGCTGAGGACACTTAAAAGCCTGACTTTGGACAATATGTCCACAAGCCTGAATTAACAAGCACACAGAGATGGCAGTTGGGATCAGAGTGACATGTCAAGACAGGACCAGAACAACAGGTAATGCTCAGTCTCAGAGAAGCCTGAGGAGGCGGCTGTAGTTTGGCAGGGAGTCTTAATTATGCTGGAAGTCTTTCTAGTTTCTCAGATAGACCCACAAGAAAAAGGTGTTTAAAAACCACCATGTTGCACCTTTTTTCCAGGTTACACATTCTGAACACTTGGTGATAGAGCGCATTATCTTCCTTACATCTGCTGTTAGTGAGAAGCATTTACAGCGTACTATAGTGTGCATTGGATTTCTCCTATGCAAACTGTATCAGACTGCATATTAGATTGAATAATATTTCCAATATACTAAAAAGGAAATATTATCTGTACTTGAGGGTGATAGTTAATGTTTGCACAGGGCTTAGAAATTAGTGTTATATTTATCACTCAGGTGATGGAGATATTACCTTTTCGTTTGACAGAGTTTGTTTACTACTGATAAGAGATCCTACTGCTGTGTATGCTGCTTCTGTTAAATGAATGCTTGCTTCCTGGTATGTGTAACAGGTGACAATTTGTCATCATGTTACAGTTTATCCTTCCTTCAGATGTCTTCAGTAGGTTTCAACGTAATCTGATGACTGAATATCCTCTCTTTTCATCTACCTTTTGATTCAACTGGTACTCAGTTAGCATGCCCTCTATTCAGTCTGTGGATGAATTTTTTTAAAAGCCACCCAGATCCCTTTGAAAAAAGTAATGTGGACTACCTAGTCACGTAAGGACTTCTGAAAATATTTCTGTAAATTTGGGCAGTGATGGATTGGGTGCAGCTGTGACCTGCATGTGAGAAGAAAGAATAGACAGTCAATGCCCTTCTGGGGGTGCTAACATGGAATGAATGCGGTGTTTTCAAATCCAATCACATAGATCATCTCATAATCAATGACCAAATAGGCCAAATCATTAGATTATGGTCCTGTTTTCATAGTATTTCCCAGTCTGTGTGGAACTCAGTTCAAATTCTGGATATCTAAGGCACAGAAGATGCGTTGCATTCATTGTGAGTGGCCTGTTTTAAGAACATGGACAATTGGAAAGAGCTGAGAGGATGGCAACAAGACTGATTAAAGGGTTGGAAGTGTGATCTATTATATCTCTTTAGATTCAAACGAGTGAAGTAAATCATGGAGATAGGAACATTGGCACTGAGTGCTTTTTGCGTATGATATTTTTGGAGATTGCATAAAATTCAGACATTTTGAGATGGATTTTAAATGACATAAAATGCAATTAAGTGACTCATTTTAAGGAAACTTGGTGACAAATGTATGCTTATCCATTTTTAAATCTTCCCTTTTAAATGCAGAAAATACATTAAACCTTAGGGTCGTAATATAGCTAATAGAACCAGGAAGCAAAGAATAAAAACTAAAAAATGACAATTTAAAAGTCCCAATAGGAATATTAATTGAACGGCAGCATCACAGACAAAAGACATGCAGTTTTCCTCAGCTGCCTTCAAATCATAGTCACTTAGAAATCTAAGAACCCCAGTGCTAACTTTGGTTATCAAAAGCTTTTGCTTTCAGTCTAAAATCAATTATCTCTTGAATGGTAGTGCTTATGAAAGGTGCTCTATTTGAATATTTAGATTGTAGCTAGTTCTGCAATTAATTGTGGGACTGACTTCAGTTAACTGCTTGTGATACAGAGGTTTGGGATGAAATATACCCTTTGTATTCCTCTGTGCATTATGGATTGTTTCAATTTTTTGGAGCTAGGCTATTTCCTAACTTGCATTTGCTATATGAAGTTTACATCTGGGGCAACAGGGACAACAATGGCAGCTTTGGTACTTTGCAAGAAGACTTGAGTATTAAATACTCTGATCTGAAGGAGATTCAACCTCATGGTTCCAGGAAAACTTTGAATCCATTTCAGATGCAGGAATGACGCTGAGGAATTCCTTTGCTCAGGTTGTCCTCGAAGCCCATGTTTTGCTCTGCTGTTTTAATTTTGATCTCAATATTTTGGTGCTTAATAGAAAGACTGAGGAGAAAGTTTAACTTATACAGCACTAAACTTCAGGTGCCTGTACTTTCCTATGAAAAACATACATTAAGATTATGTGCTGTTCTGATGGTTTCATGGTAAGCATATCTGGGCTTCTTTCCAAAAGAAACCAGTGGTTTAAAGCTCTCTTTGTACTTGCATTAAATTTCTACTGTTTCATAAAATAACAGTACAAACAATGTTATTGACAGTTCTGTTCTTGAATTCAGCAAAACTAAGATGAAATATAGGGTAAAAATTCAGTCTTCCTTACAGAAAAGTGTTGCTAAGATCACACTGCTAGACAATAGAAAACACAGGTTTTAATTTATGAACTTTGCCATTTCTCAAGAAGTGTAAGGCTTTCAACTGCATCTGATTAAAAAGAAAAACTGTTAATCAATAGTACACCATAAAGCATTGTCCTAGGAGGCCCCAAGGAGCTATGAACCTTGCAAACTGTTGTAGTAGAGGTGTGCATCTCAGAGAATATAATACAAAATTTCACACTCACTTACCTTAATCAGGTTACATCTTGCAATACCAGGAAATCAGTAGGCAAATTCAAACTACTGTTTGGTGTGTTTTTAACTTAGTCTAAGGTAAAATTAAATTAAATAAAAGTATAGTGTTGATGTTTGAAGATATCAACCCATAATAACATTGCCCTTCACTTGTGTTGCAAAAGTAATTTTCCTAATATGATAAAATGTAAAGTATTCTCCTTTGCTTGTTTCTGTTGTTAAATCAGAATTTCCTGCTTAGTAGCCTATGAAGCTTGGCAAATTTAGCAACAGTCTCATTATGTGCAATCAAGTAATTTGTTTCATCATGTGGAAGCTGCTATTTGAAGCTATGACTGTTCGATTTGCCTAATTTCAGTTACACTTTTTAACCACAAAAAGTATGGCCTAGGAATTACCTATGGACTGAGAGATCTGTAGATCATGTCAAGACCTAGGCTTCAAGGGGCCTCAGGGTTGCAGCTCTGTAGCATTCATTGCATTGCTTGAATCAATGTATTAAGATACAGCAAGGGTCATATAGCACCAAATTCAGATCTCTTTCTGCATGATGTGTTGAGTCACAAAAAACAAATTGTGAACCACTGCCAATACTATACCAAGAGAATACTTACCCTCTTTAAAAAAGGCAAGGATGTGCAATGGGCAATACGAACATTTTGAAGTTTAATTTCTGTTGCCAAAGGTAAAATAAACTTAAAATTCCTTTGCATATTGACACAGAATCTATGTCTGTGTCTACATTAATATTTAATTCAATGCAGGAGTGCATGTTGTCTTTTGTTTTTGGTGGTTTGGGTTTTTTTTGTTTGGTGAGGTTTTTTTTAGGCAAGGTTCCAAATTGTTCCTACTTACTGCACATTGGTTCATGTTGCAGAGCAATCTTAGCTAGGGATTCTTTTCGGATGAAATAGAGGATGCACTCTGAGAACACTTGATGTATTCCAGCCATTAATTGGTATTGAAGTCATTGAGGACCAGGCTAGAGCTCTTCTGAAGTAACCCCACCGCAAACATGCACAGTGTAACCATTAGGACTGTAGTACCAGCTGCTTCACTCTACAGATCTGTTCCTATTTGTGTCATTTACTACAGAGTTTTTTAAAAGGATCATCAAAGCAGTGAAGAAACAAATAATTTTTGCAGTGAAACAGATCCAAATTTCCTGCGTTTTTCACATGAGATAAGGATTTCTGAATTCTGCCAAGTGTTCATTCAATACATTTATATTATCTCATAGGAACATGTAATAAGGTCCTCTTCTTGAATTATTATGAGTCACTTGTACTGCTAGAAGTCTTCATTATTTTTCCTACTGAGCCATCAAGTAAATTACTTTTTATCATTTGCTATTTAACACATGTCATGTTATCACTTCGCTGATTTGACTCGTGCATTTTCTATTTTGAAAGTGACAGGAAGCTCCAATGTACTGGAATAGGAGAAAATGTCATTAAACAGGTCTATTTCAATGTTGGCTTTACCTCATGAATTACAATATCCTATTGATGAGAAGTGTGTTATTTTATTATTGCTGCTGCAGCAAACCAAAAATGTTCTGAGCTGCCAAGGAGAGGAAAATCTGTCAGATGTATACTAACAATAAACACCAGTACTGGAGGATTAAGCTTGAAGATTTGCTCACATAAATTTAAGAACACCTTTAAAATTGCTTCTACTTCTATAAACTTATATGTATTTGCACTGAATACTCTAACTCTAAACTAAAGCTTCTTGATCTGAGTGACATGCTTTTGTGACAGATTCTGCACCATAACTAAACTTAGTTACAATCCTATGTTTTTGCCTTCTGCACCAGAACTTTGTAAGCAAGTTCAGGGTGCAGGGTCTTGCAGCTGTAGAGAAACTAGTATATGAATTTAGTCCTTATGGAGAAAAAAATATCTCACTTCATATTCTCCAAGGTCTAATTTAGAAAGAAAAAGGAGAACACACAACACACTGCAGTGTAAAAAAGTTCTATAGTGTAATTCTTAAAACGTGATGCAGTTCTAAATAGTGCACCTCTTTTGCACATGAATTATTCATTATTGAATACTGCTGTATTTAAGAGAAATAACAGGTTCTTACATATGCGCTGAAAGATATACATATTTTAATCTCCTTTACTTTTGTTTTTACTATTATTGTTAGAGTTTTTTTATAAAATGGTATGAACTCTAATTCACTAAAATCAATATTTATTTAATTTTATAGTGGCCTTAAACTTCCAGACACAGGGAGTACAAATGGAATTGCAAGATGGAAAATTCCTAGACAATGGTCGTTGTGGCTATATTCTGAAACCAGAATTCTTGAGAAATCGCAATTCAACATTTACTCCACACAATGTGGGAAGATACAGTAAACCAATGTCTTTGTCAATAAAGGTAAGCTTAGTCAGTTGTAGGTTTGTTCCATAAAATGTGAAAACAAACGTTATGCAATTCAGACCTGTTTGTTACCTACAAACAGGTTTGTCATTTTATCCCCATTCCTGGTTGTTGGGAATTTTAATATTGTTTTTTAGCAACACATTAAAACTCTCATATACTGTCTACTGCTGTTTAGATGGTTTCCCATCTGTAGTTCACTTATATTTGCTAAAAATATGTAGGTGTTCAGAAATTTATAAGAATTTGTAAAAATACATGATTTTTCATGGTGTTGTATACAGAAATATATATATAACTTGCGTTGTGTGACAAGTGTAGCTGACGGGGACTTGTCCGTTACAGTTGTGGGGACTGAACTCTGAAAACTTCAAAATTGAATGTGCACTTCTGGTGTTATTTCCTTTAAGTATTACTAATGCCACACATACTATTATAATGCTAATTGACAAATGGAAATGTTTAAAAATATGATAGGAAACTTCATGCTTCTTGTAAGTTTCATTATCTTCCTATGCATACATAAAAGGCAATTTATCATCCTCAAATGATATAAATAAGTGTAAAAAGGGGGATGAATCCATAAGCCTTTGAATTATTTCTACTTCTACCAAATTAAGATCTGATTTACTTCTCAAAAATATTAGAAATTCATGTCATTTAAAAATAATGGGTTAGAAAAACCCTTCTTTTGAGGTCAAGTAGATGGTTTATAATTGTTCACTAGTTAGTAAACTACCTTTTCCCAATGAAGAAGTGCTATTTCTGATTACACAGTACACTACTTGCATAAATGTTATTTAATTAGCATAATATTAGTGTATAATTGCTATTTTGTTTCTTTCAGAAAAATAAATCTCAGAGATAAAACATTAGCTAATAACAATTATAGAATACATACATAATGCATGCACATAATCAAGAACATTTTAGTGTCCTAACAGTGAGCATACCAATTATGAATAGACATTACTGGATGATTTCAAGCACCCATGCATATACATCAGTTATTTTAGCCCTTATTTGTATAAAGCTGGAGTTAATTAAGAGGAGGAAAAATCCCCAATTGTAATGTTGTGGACTGACAAAATCATTGACAATGGGAAGGAAATGTCTGAGTTTGGAAGAAGTTGGAAAAGAGAAAGGCAGCTTTTTAGACTGAAGACATAGACTGAGATGACAGGCTGGGTAGTGCAGGATACAAAGAAGCAATGGCATCCCACCAGCTGAGGGACTGTAGGGCGCGGAGAGCCCCATTCATAGGGTCAGCAGCAAAAGACAGGAAATGGTGGTTGAAGACAAAAAGAGTGAGGAGCAGGAGTCAAAGGAAAAACAGTTTCTGCTAAAGAAGAGTTATGAACTTGATGAATGGAGAAATTACTTAACAGAGGGCAAAGATATAAAACATCCAGGGGTCGTATCTCTCAGACTGACTGTAAATGAATGAATGAAGAGAATAACACAAGTGAACACAAAAATCACACAGGGCCCAATTTTACAGAATTCAATACCCTTCCTTACCTCATGTGCCACAATCCCCATCAACAAGAAGCATATAGCCTTTGAAGCAGAAATACAAATGTTCATGGTATTTCATATGGAAACTTCTGAGCCTACCATGTTATTTATTATTCTCTCCTCACCTTGGGTCTCAAAAATTGATTGGATTTATGAATTTGGGTCATAGTGCACTGACAAGAGCTTGCTCTTTTCCCACCCTGTGGGAGACCTAGACTGGGTCGAGCAATGGGTTAAGAGTGGGAAACAGGACTTGGCCAACATGGCTGAGTTTTCATCATGACATTCAGGGCATATCAAAGAACCTCCACAGGTTCTAAGTGGGCAGTCCATCACTGCTTGCATCTTGCAAATTTTTCTGGTGAAGGTAGTTATTTTCTAGGAAGAAAGGGGACAGTATCAGAGTTTACTAAGCTATTGCTTTTCAATGTTTCAGGCTAGAACTTTTCTTGGAGCAAAGTGTTACAGAAAATACCTAAGCAAAAGGTGGAATTTGTGGGGTTTGATTTTTTTTTGGTGGTTGACAGGGGAATAGGAATCTGTATCATGAGTTTTGATTCTTAGTTCTGAGATCTGGATCATGAGAGTCATATCTTTCACCCAGGCTTGCAGATCTCTCTTGATACATTCCATACATTGATTTCTAAAAAGCAGATTGCTGTACAGATGGTTATTCTCTCCTAGGTGTCCTGAAATACAGATAGAAAGCAAAGTTGTGACTTTCATAAATCCTTTCTTAGGCTGGGTGCAAGATTACAGGGCAGTCTGAGGCAAAATTTCCAGGTAGCTAACTAAATTAAGGAGAATAACATCAGGGTGCCTACTAAATGCAGAATTTTTATATGTTACTGTGAAAGAGAAGGAACACAGGTGAGGCAGTCTACATACCCTGTTACACAATGTTGATGTCACCGTGGATGTTAGCACTGTTCCACTAGACACAGTGTTAACAGGAATTCATGAGCTTGATTTCAGAAAATGCAAAACTTCTGATTCCTCCAGCATTATTATTTTGTATGGTAAACAGCTATAATTTTTATGAATATTATATAATATTTATGAATAAAAACTTAAATCTGAAAACTATTATTTAAAGCACGATAGCAGGTTTGTTTGTTTGTTTGTTTGTTTTTTTATGATGAGGGTGGTGAAACACTAGAACAAGTTGCTCAGAGAGGTTGTAGATATCCCATCCCTGGAAACATTCAAGGTCAGGTTGGATGGGGCTCTGAGCAACCTGATCTAGTTGAAGATGTCCCTGTTTATTGCAGGTAGGGTTGGACAAGATGACCTTTAAAGGTCTTTTCCAAAGCAAATAATTTTATGATTCTATGATTCTATGAAATTAGCCAAGAATTAAATTTAATGGGAAGCACTATATTCTTAACTTCATTGTGTTTAATATATATTTTTATAACAGTTTATGGCTGGTGTATGCTTCTTGTAGTAGTTTCTTATGGAACAGTTTTTGCTACTACGTGGCTACTACATAAAGTTCATTCTTACAGTTATTTCAATACATTACAACTTCAATTTTCCAGCTCATCAGTGGTCATCAGTTACCTCCCAGTAACCTGTCGAAGACCAACAAAGCTGACCCTTTAGTGCAGATAGAAATTTACGGTGTGCCAGAAGACCAAGCAAAAAAAAAATCTAGTGTTATAAAAAGCAATGGTGAGCATCAGTCTTATTCTTTTGACTGCGAACAAAGCACAATAGTATTTTATAAGGAATTACCATTTTTTTTTCATCCCAAGAAGTTGTTAGGTGCTTACAGAGACTGCAATTATTTCTCGCTAGACTAGGATCTTCAGGCACAAAATCTGTGGCAAAAGTTCATACTATATGCGATTTTTGGAGACTAGCAGGTTAAGGAAGCACAAACTCTCCTAGTTAGTAGCACTCTCCTGAAGGAAGAGGGAATGCATCCTCTTTACTCATTGTTGTGGGCTCACCCTGGATGGCAGCTGAGCCCCACACAGCTGCTTGCCCACTCTCCCCCAGTGGGATGGAGTGGAGAGTGGGAGGGGCAAAAGTGAGAAAACTCATGGGTTGAGATAAAGACAGTTTAATAGGTAGTGTAAAAGCTGCACGTGCAAGCGGAGCAAAATAAAGATTTCATTCACCACTTTCCATTGGCAGGCAGGTGGTTAGCCACTTCCAGGAAAGCAGGGTTTCGTCATGCCTTATGGTTCCTTGGGAAGGCAGACAATGTAACTCTGAACGTCTTCCCTTCCTCCTTCCTCAGCTTTTTTATGCTGAAAATGATATCGTATGGCTTGGGCTACCCCTTTGATCAGTTGGGGTCAGCTGTCCCAGCTGTGTCTCCTCCCAACTTCTTGTGTAACCCCAGCCTGCTCACTCAGATGAAGGGAGGGGTTGCAGTGTGAGAAAGAGAAGTCCTTGACACTGGGTGAGCACTGCTCAGCCATAACTAAAACATTGGTGTGTTATCAACACTATTTTGGTCACAAATCCAAAACATAGCACCATACAGGTGAAGAAAATTAACCCTATCCCAGCTAAAACCAGTACACTAATTGGTAAATTTAAAGACATTTTTTTCTGAAGAAATTTCTTTGACTTCATCACTTCAGATGAAGTTTCTAGTAAGACTAGTCCTTTAATTGCTTGACAGATGAAGTGTGTTCTCTTTGTAGTTGACTTCGAGCATTCTCTTAGCTTTATCTTACAGATCTTCTTGATGTCTCAGACTAAAATCTGCTGTGACCTCCCTTCTTCTGTCCCTCTGTCTTCTATTTTTCCTTTTTCCTTTTTGTAAATGGCTGCTGTTTTAAATCGTCCCCTGAATATCTTTTCTTTCTACATGAGCATTGCTCAAGAGAAAGCACCCCCGTCCTGTTCCACATCCTATTTTTTTAATTTTAGACAAGTGATTGCTTTACTACCTTAATTTGTTTAGCTCCCTCTTCATTTCCAACACTGTAAAAGGAGAAACTTTGGCAAAAACATGAAACTGGTATAGTCATACCAGCTGAAGATTTAAGTTGAGCAGAGGTTCCTAACCTGGCTATCGCTGTCCCATTTTGCTTTCTTCTAAGAGAAAACACCAACTTTCTTAGGGTTTTGATTTACAGTATTATGTAGCTAATATATGACAAACCCTTAGAAGGGACTGGCCTGCATACCTTAGGCAAGTCCCAAGCTCTCTATGTTTGCTTGATTCTGAGAGCTTCCCTCTGACCATTTCAACTCCATAATCTATACAAAAGATGTGACCTATATACCACAGCAGTCAGTGGGCGTCTCGTAATTTTTTTGAATGGGCACAGAAATCTAGGGGAAAAGAACAAATCTTTACCAGTTCAGACTAGTGATAGCAGATACAATAATTCAGATATTAAGTAGAATAAATGAAACGGTATTTTGATACTGTGTATTTTCTCTTTTCATTAGCTTTGAGCCCTAGATGGGATGAAACTTTCTCTTTTACTATCCAAGTTCCAGAACTGGCATTGATACGCTTCTGTGTGGAGGATGAGGTCTCTCTGGTTGCAAATGAATTCCTTGGTCAATACACTTTACCACTTCTGAGCCTGAATAAAGGTAATATTTTCATGTAAGCCACCTCTGAGAGATGAAAAAAATCTACAACATTGCATGCCTTTATAATTACTGTAGTATTTATGGAGTACATCATTACATTTATTTCCTAAAGGTGAATTGTATAAGTAAAAATTGCACTCTGTTTTTTTAAGTCATTGTAGTCTCTGAATGCAAATCTACGGTGTAAAAATCAAAAGAATATTAATTACAGTTAATCATTCCTACTGCTGTATTCCATTCTAGATAGAAAATGCTCAGATGGTATTTTAACTCATTATAATAGGAAACAGGAAGAGAGATTACTTGGAGCTACTGTAAAGGCAACAGTTTTGTACAATTTCTACTCAGGCTCAAACACAATATAAGCCAAATTAAAAAAAAATACAAAAAAATACAAAAAAACCCAACCTGAAACCTCAGGTAACCTGTGTACAACTTTTCAGAGTGGAGAATGAAGAATATAAATTAAGCAAAATATTTATGGTATTTTTCTTGGTAGTGTTTCTTTTATTGTACCAGTAGAGCTTCTGGAATCTTACGTGATTAATAGGCTGCACATAAAGAGCAGACACAGAAGTCAGTAGGCCAAGGAGAAAGGCTTATGTAAAATGGCTGTTTACTATATTGAATTTCTAAAGCTATTTCTGACAAAACAAACAAGCAGCTTTTATTAGTGAATGAAGATGTGAAGGCAAAATGTTGGAGCTGGCAATGGGCACTGTGCCTTTTTTATTAAGCTTAACAGGATTTTTAATGGCTTTTTCTTTCCAGGTTCTGAAGTCATAAAGCTGTTTGTGATTCTTAGTTGAGGTTGAGGAATTACACAAGAACAAAGACATTACTCTTAAAGCACACTTGCTTTTCCCCAACATAAGTTTTTACACCGATCACTTTTTACTTTCCTTTTATTTATATATTTCAGGGTAATGAAAAAAAAAACAAACCAACCCTCCAACTCACAATGCCTGAGACAAATTTAAATAGCAGACACCAAAGCTTTCATATGCTTGTAAAACCATCAGTTTGCGTGTTTTTTTTTAGTATAATTTTTCAGTGTGTTTCTAATGTGCCTTTATGATTAATTTCGGTCACACATGGGGGATTCATATCTTAGAAAAGTAAAAGCATGCAGATTCTACAGGAGAGATTTTGAGTGGAGTAATTAAAAATGCTAGGAAATGAGTGTAGGTACAAAAACTGTAAACAGTGCCAAACAAATTGCCCCAACCCTCACTTAACACAATGTAAAAAAATGCAAGATGCCCAGAGGCATAAATAAAATGCTTGTAAGAGATGAACTGACAGATAATTTCAGAATTTATTGCAATGCTGAACATTGAGACCTCTGGATTCCAGGTCTGGAACCATTGTTTTGCTTTAGATACCTAAGCTCTTTAAATAGTGAAAGGGGAAAAAATGTGTCGTACAGACGAAGTCACAACAGCCTAGATTTCTTAGGAAAGAACTGTCTAAACTGTGCTGAAGAGTGAGTTAGGATTTTAATCTTACTCTTCACAGCTCCGATTGATTTAATCTGCACTTCAGGACTGTCCCTCCGTCCCTAGGATTCATACCACTGAGGGGTCCCCTGAGGGCAAGTTGCTTCCAAAAGCTGAGCAGCGCTTACATCTTTTCTTTTTTTCTTTGACAGGCAGTGGGACAAAGTTGTGCCATTGCCACACTCCCCTGCATTTTCTCTTGAAAGGAATCAAATGTTTCTCACCACTGCCTTCCTTTCCCCAGCAGCAGCCTCTCAACTCAGTTGTAGATTACACTGGGGAAGAATGCTTGCTGCCCACCTGTAGCAAGACTTGATTTTTCATGCAGTGATTAAACAGGTATACTCAGAAGGGCTGAAGGTGAGAACAGTTCTCTAGCTGGGTTGTTAAAGGTAGGAGGAGGGCAGTCCTGGATTACAGTCCCTGTCCCAATGAGTCTGCCATGTAGAATACTAATACAGGACAGGAATTTGATTATTACTGCTATTATCATTGGATCGATGAATAGTTAATTATTTCATACAAATCGGAACAATTTCAATAAAAAAGTTTTACTTCTTTCAGGACACTTTGTAGAATATTCTGTAGGTAGGGGCTAGAACACAGTCTTTAGAAATGAGTCTTAGTCCTTGAAGTGTACCTTTAGATAGGAAATAAACCAAGTCTTCAACATACTGTGTGCATGATCTAAAAGTTGATCTTAAATGCGTATTGTCTGGACTCAGCTTTACTATCTGCTGCCCAGAAGCTGAACCTTAGATGCCAGGTGAACTTACACCTCATAAAAAAGTACGAAGAAAATCCAAACCCAAATAAATGAGGGTCCCAAAGACTACACACACATCCAGACACACTTAAAGAATTTTGAAAACTGTAGTTCTGAACGTAGATCCTTATTCATAACAGATACTTACTTAAATAACTGCAGTTATATACACATAGATGAAACACACAACATTTTTTTTAATCAAAAGTGACATTGTTTATTATTATGAAATAATAGACATTTACAGTCAGATAAAGCAATACAGGCTTTGGAGGGGGGGATTGTTTTGTTTTTCGAGCAGGTAAGTTAATTAAGTTTGAAGTGGAGAACTATAGCTTCTCCAAATTCTTCCAACAACCAGATGAACACGTAGTTTCTGAGGCATGCCTTATCTCTGATACTGGGAATCACTCATATGTAAAAGGAGATCCTTAACAGACTTAAGGTGTCATGGTAGAAGATCTTTCTACATTTTTTTCCTGCCTCAGCTGGACAGTGCATTACTGCTGCAATACCATTCTTCTCTAAAGTAGTGCCACTGTCAATTCACAAGTTATTTAATGTGGTGTCAGAACAATGTGTGTAGCACATAACATATTTGGATGTTAAATGGGCTAAAAGTCCTCAGTTTGAAAAAATACCACATCTGGAAAGACACTGGGATTTTTCACTCTGTGTCCAAAAATGCCAGAATTGAAATACTGTATATGTAGAAGGGACAAAACAGTAGAAATGGGATTTGGGTTCTGTATCATTTCAGTTTATTTTAGAGTTATTTAGAGAATCATAAATTATGACTTATTTGCATAGTAGACCATCATAATCTTTGCATTTGTGGTTAATACACTAATAAAGTATCATTATATTTACAGGTTACCGTAATGTTCCCCTGTTGTCCAAAGATGGTGGCAATCTCGAACCTGCATCACTGTTTGTTCATGTCTGGTACTATTAATGATGCTCTGCAGTAGCACTTGTTCTGGAGAATCACACCCTACTCAATAAAGCAATATCACTAGGCTTGCAACAACTCAGTGGTCTGATTTCCAGAGTGGCACATTCTCAAAGATTTTATTAAGCTAATGGGTCTTCTTTTGTGAGTAAATGGTACCCTGTATAAATAACAGCTACTGACTTTGGCCCTACCATTATTTAGAACTAATTCATAAAGACTGAACTTTTTCAGACATTTTTTAAATTCAGTTAATAATTTCATTTGCAGCTGGTTTCAAAATTATGATTAATTACTGAGTGAGAATAATATTCTAATATTTATGAACTGAGACTGCAAAATTATGAGCACATTACATTGATATTTTTATTTGCATTGAACAAAATTTTCTACCATTTTTTCTTTCCAAGGGAACAGGAAAAATTACACATACAATGCATCCTTTACATTTATAGTAACAGCACCTTCTGATTGGGCTATGCCTCTTTAACGTCCACTGTAATTTTGCTACCTGGAAAAATAGTTTTGAGTTTTAAACCCAGCTCTTAAAATGATAAAACTTCAGATGTTAATATCAGCACTTTTTCTTAGCTTAGTCTTAAATCTCCTGCTGCTAAAGAAAGACAAATAATTCACAGATTGATTTGTAAAGGGCTATGTTCCTCATAGCGGCAGAGAGCTCAGGATACATCTTCCTGTGAACTCAGGAAATAGGAAGCACAATGCTCTGAGGTGGACTAGAAGAATTTTAGAAAAAAACAAGAGCTGATCCTGTGATTTAAGATCTCTGAGGATCTTCTTGCCTGACATAGTTATCGGTGTAGATCTTGCCCATAAGACACAATTTTTCCTATCTTACAAAACTGAAGTATTGTTGAGCTTCCGTAGGGCTATATCTATCCAGCTGATTGCAGGTTTGTTACTCAAGCATGGGCTTTTTTTTTCTTTTAAAAGGATATTATATTGAAAGACTTCTTTCTTTAATACCAGACAGTATTGCTTAAGTTTGCAGACAGTTCTGATAATATTGTATTTTAATGCTTTTTTATTTAATGCCAGTTTAATGCTATTTTATTTAATGTTGCTCTAAGATGGAAAATCAGGGCCTGTGGTAGACAATGATTAGAAAATGTCACAGGAAATAACACTATTAGAAAATTGCATTATAGTTATAATAAGGAAACCAAGACAGTAGACTAAGAAGAATCTAAAATCAATATTGAACTGTAAGGTCAGGTAATTTGATAACATTGTAAGCTGGCCTCAATGTGTTTTCTGTGTTTGAGTGACAAGTCACTTGATTCTTTACCCAGGAGAGCCTATAATCTAAAATGTTAGACTTCCTCATCTTTGTAGTGATCATATCTGTATGCTAGCCAATATCTCTTTCATGTGGTAAATATTTTATAGATTTTTCCACCTCTGAAGAATACTAATAATATTAATATTCAAGCAGAATTCCCCCACCTCCCCTTATTGAGGAGTTTAATTTCCCCAGGCAATCTGGTGTATCTATTCTCAGATAAAAACTGACCAAGTGACATAGCCAAGTGGTTTGATGCTGAGAAAAACTCCAGCTTATTTAGTTTCCTAAATAACACTCCTAGTCCCATGTCAGGAGTTTTATACAACATTACCTTCTGAAGACTGATTTTTGAGCGTCCTTTGGGAGCAGGCGCAATTATCTTCAGCTTCTGGCATTATTATCCCTCTGTTGACCACTTTTCTGCCTGGTAGGATGAATGTCAGACCTATTCAGTATATGGCGACTTAAAATTTTACAGCAGATCAGGTCACCAATCAACATGTCTCCTGTGCCTTAAAAATGTGCCCTTGGTCCTGGAAAGGTATATATACATGGTCAGCTACGTGTGCGTAAGAGGCTGGCAATAATGGACAGTTCATTATGGCTGCTCACACACTAAATGTTTAAAGATGTGCTTAAGTGCTTCCTCAATTTAGGTAAAAATGCTTTGAAGAACAGAGCCCAAAATTAGCCTCAGTGAACTCAAAGGAACCACTCACATTCATTGTTTAATATGTATATATACATTTTATAGCCCTGAGGTCAATGCATGTATTGACTTGATTCCCTTATGCACCGTAAGAATGTAATGCGGTAAGACTGGTGAACAAAGATTCCTTATAGCATGATTTTAAATAAATACCACACTGAAAGCTCACATTCAGTACCTTTTATTTATTCGTGAATATTAGCTTCTCCCTCCTCCTTTATTCTCACAAATGATCAGTCATATCTGCTTCTTGGATGTCACAATAAAAGAGCCAATGACATATCTCACTGACAAATGACTATCCCGGGTTGAATGTTACATTATATCAGAAGTTAAAAGCACATCAATGTATACTGCACAAAATGCGTAAAGTGCAAAGCTTTTTAAGTTCTTTGTTTGTTTGTTTGTTTGTTTTTTTTTTAATGTATTGATTGTATAAGATTTAACATGAAATTTGCTAGACATCACCTGAAGTGCATTGGCACCCAGGCAACCATCTCGCAGTTCTCTGGTGAAATCATCATATGCAGTAGGGTCATAGCAGATGCTGATAAATGACACCATTATCAGCATTGTTTCAACACAATCAGTGGAAATAACGCGCAAGGAATTAGGCCCCACACTTTGGCGTGTACAGAATTTAGCGTTTTTACGGTACTGTTTAATACAAACAAAACAAATATTTATTGCTGTCATAAGAATTTCCTGCATGCTGCTCCAAGTCCTTAGCATGTGATTTCTTAAACTCACACTGACAGGAATCAGTTGCAGGAAGATGGTAGCAATTTTAAGACAATAGCCTTATGGTTAGAAATGTTAAGGTGTGTGATCAGCAGACGACTGCATATTCTCAAGGGCAACTGAGACAAAATGTACCGTGGGAAACGGGATAAAGGACCATTAGTGGATAAATAATTGAATTATCTTAGACAACATTTAAATTACACTGTTTCCCAGTGGATACCACTTTTCTTCATTTAACTGGACACTGCTCAGTTCAATGTTAACAGCTCCCACAAATGTTCCTTTGCTTTTCACAACAAGCTTCAGTACACGGCCTTTGAGCTCCATGACTTTGTCGTACACAACCTGAAATAATATGTAGTAAAACACAAAAAAAGATATGAATTTGTGAATCTATCGGACAGGCAAAACACTTACTTCAAGACAGCATTCAGGATGATGATTACAACTTTGTCATAATTGCTTTAAACTGCTCTCCAGAATTATAAACTACTAACCATGAGCCAAATTCACTCAACATAGTGAATTTACCTCAGATATATATTTGACCTTATGTAGTTTACATAAAAGAGATTCTGCCAGCTTAGGCTTGTGAAATCGGATCAGCAAGCATTTGTAAATAAAGTTGAAACCTATGTTGCGCAATGCTTGAGAAAAAAATAGGTGTGCATAATTTTCCTTGTGGAAACTGAAACTCTAACTTAAGTGGAGTTTTGAACTTGAATGTGAAGAAATATCAGCTTCTCCATGAAGTTCACCAGAAAATGACCATATGGTTGATTTTCTGGTGGAGAGATTCAGATGGAGGATACTCATCATGAGCAGCAGCATGAAAACATGGGATATGCCATTCTGTAAAAGGGTAGATTATTATAATTTTAAAATATGTTTCCATAGCAGATGCTTTGATAAATGGTACTGCTCTTCTGTAAAAAATCAGAAAAAAACAGGAAAACACTTTTGATGGCAATTTTTTTTAACATATGTATATTGTGTGTTACATGTTGCTTAGCAGTGTCTTAAAGCAACTTTACATTGCGCTGGTATGTCTCGCAAAGATGTAGCACTTCAATGCACAGTACTTCAGAGTTTTTTCTCAGTACTGTACTTGTGGATAAATCTTATGCTACATACCAGAATTAAAAAAGATCAAGCCAAAGCAAGCCCAAATCTTCTAACCAAGACTTCCATAAAATTTGATAACTGTTCTAGATCCAACATACCCACATCATAAAAAGAGATAATAATTTTCATTTGAAAATTGTCTGTATAAATGTTACTATTTCAATACAAATAACTTCATGCATGATTCTGGGTGCTAACTGTATCCAAATGTGGCCATTATAAAAATACTTCCACTTTTTTAATGGAACCATCAAATATTAAACATGACAGAAAGCTCAGCCTACTCAGTAGAAGTTGTAGATGTGGAACCACTCTGAGACTGGACCCAATTTGCCAAGTGGAACTTACTAAATTTAGCAAGTGGAACTTACTAAATTTGGACGTTTCTGCTACGCATGAAGTGCTGTTAACGCTGCTCAGATTAAACGAGACAACTTGCTTATCATCGCTTTAGAAAATTACTAAGGCCTGTAGTTTTTAAAATATCCTAGAAATTACCTTAGTACTATGAAAACACACTGAGGTTAATTATGAAATGCTAACGGTGTATTTTCTGAATTGAAAAAAAACCAAAACCCAACAATCTGGAGTGGTGGGCTAAAAAGAATGAGCTGCATTTGGAACAGATTCCTATGTTTCAGTCTCTGCATTAATCAAAAACTGCTGAGTGAACTGCACGTGGGTTGATAAAATGTGAGCGAATGCTCCCAGCCAGCTTCAGGCCTGAAAGGTAAGCTGTGTTGAGAGAAGTATGTTTAATCTAAAATTTGTATGGCTGGAAATGTTTTTGCCATTTTAGTTGCAATGGAAAATGCTTTAAATTTTAATCTCTCTGTGCCGTTTGAAAAGCAAACGCAGCGACATACTGTCACTTCAGGAGAACGGGTGAGTGAAACCGCCTCAGAGGAGCTTGCCGTGCAACCTGCTCGGATTTACTGTGCCATCTGAACGCAAGCTGAACTGCTGAGGAAAAGAAAAGGCAAGACTGAGCCCCCCCCGCCCCTCTAGCTTGGATCTCTGTGGGCTGGACTGCTGAGTCCTCTCTGCACCTCCAGTTATAAGAAGCAGAAATAGCCACGGGAGTCGTCCTTCCGACAGGGATAAACTTTATAAAGGCTCAGCCCCAGCGACGCTCCTCGTGCTGAGCGGCAACAGATAGGTGGTTCGGAACTTCACGGGTGGATGGACTCAGGAGGCACAAAATTGTGGGTTCTCCCAGACACCCTAGCTGGCCTTGGCTGCCCCTGTGGGACCACAGCATGATTTCTGTCGATGCTGCAAGCTGCGGGGGCGACGCAGCGAGCGCCAAAGCGACACGACATCGGGCAGCAATCACCAACAGACAGGCTACCCAGCCCTCTGGTGCCGGGGGACAGGTGGTGCTGTGGGCCAAATGGCCGCTGCCACAGGCCACAGGGGAAAGAAAAACTGTCCCCCTCACTCTTTTTAACTGGCTTTTTACTAGAAAGGTCTTGCCAGGGTGCAACATTGCCTTTCCCATTTAGAAACCTTTGGAAATCATAGTTTGGAACAGCTGTCCCGAAAGTTGCGCCCGGTGCTTTTCGGTTTTGATGTTTACTGTGCCTATTTCACCAAATATGTGTGTGAATTAAAACTTCCAGCTTCTCTGTCACCCAACAGCACCTCCCCATCAAATGATGAAGACAATCCAAAAAGCAAGGACAGGTACAGTAAACGATAATATAATTTAGAACCAACCAATGATTTGATTACTGAAGTGATACTAATGCTACCGTAGAAAGGTGTCTTGTTTCTTTGCCAATATATTAAAGATACCGTCTTCAGTTGTTGCTTTCAATCTCCAAAAAGTGTACATGCAAGCTGTAAGGGCTTTGGTACGGTGGATCACAAGAGGTGTGAACTGCGGTAATGAACAACTTTCAACCTTTGGACAAAAAGAGGCTTTAAACTTTCAGCAGTGACAGACCTTACAGGGCAGCGTGGACGCTTTTCAAATGATCCCGGTAAAGTGTTTCTAAAGCGGTATTGCAAATTCAGCTGGAGAAAGGTGTATATCATCGGGATGTAGGGACAGAAGAAAGGTCTGGAGATAGCCGAATTAGTATGTGGATAAAACAAATGCCACCTGCCAGAATTTCATAATCAGAACAGTTAAATCCTGAAATGATTGTGTAGTAAGAATATTTGCCTGCCATTTTTACAGCTAGATCAAGTGGAGGCGAGTTATACATGGCCATGCAGCAAATCAGTGGGACAGTTAGGGCTGGAATTCAAGTATTCCTGGCTCCAAAAAGAGAAGCACTGTTGACCTACAGGAGTCTAATGACATTTTAATCACAAATGCGGGACAGTTGCTTCTCCTTAGGTAGCCATGGCACCGTTCCTAGATTTGGTCTTAATTGTCCAAATTAGCTTTGATGCATGGTGCTGGAGGGAGCTACTGTGGCTCCTGGTGCAGCTCCCCTCCTTCCCCACGCATCAGGCCTGCTTCTGCTCTTCTGGTTGTTGCAGGCCAGTGTCCCCTCTGCTCTGAGGGCAACTGCAATAACATTTAACAGACTGATATGGCCCAGGTGTATTTGCTCGCATTTGGCTGCGCCCCAAGGATGGGATGGAGAGAGTTGTCTCTCGTTCTGGCTTCGTTATGGCAATGCACACTCTGCTTTGTCTCGGAGGTTTGCTCATTTCACGGATGTGCATACATGCAGGCTCTCCAGAGACAAACTGAGGACAACTGAGACCTTGCAGCATGTCTCAGGGCAAATGCTACACGTATGAGCAAGACCCCAGTGTAATTGGTTCTGGTCATTGCAACTCGTCTTGGCGAGATTTTAAGCTTAAATTATTCAGATTTATTTCCAACCTTTTTACTTTCTTAGCTTTCACTAAACTTCTCTGGAACCTCCCAAGTAAGTCTTATTTATTCCTAACAGGGGTCTATAAGCAGGTATGTTATTCTTTTTCCCTTTACACTGCATTCCATTCTTCTGTGTTCTTTCTCCTCTTCTTCTCAACCATCATTTTTAATGCAATGTCATACCAGCGTGAATGCAACAAACTCCAAAAACCAAATAAAGGAACAAGAGAAAAAAGGAGCGCTTGTTAAAAGCAACTCCAAGACATTTGGCATAGTTCGTTCTATTGTTACCCCTCTTGGACTTTCACATCTTTACTCTCACACACATGAGTAAAAATCAAAAATAAAATGTACTTTTGCAAGGCTGATAATTTGCTGTAGGCAGTCATAAGCAATAAAAGTATAAAACTAAAACCAAAAATACCCAAGAGAAGAACATTTCAGAATTTTCTCAGTCTCGAACACAGAGAGAAATTAATATACAGCTTCCTTCCAGCCATTTGGCTTTAATAAAAACTTATGAACTCATAAAAAAGGCTAGTACATTTCTGTACACAGTGGTTTGGACAGTAACTGACTTAAAAGACAGCTGACATATTTTTAGTAGTTTCTCTTCCCTGGGGCAGCTTCTGCCTCAGCCTACCAGCCTTGGATAGAAAATGCATATAGAATGATATCACATATGGAAGAACAGAGCTGGTAACAGCACAAGCATCGGGTTTGAAATGTCCAAGTTCAACGGAACCATATGTCCCCACTGCGATTAGCAGTTCCTGGTGAAAAAGACTGAGCATCTGTGAAGAAGGCTGTAAGTTTTGAGTAAAGGATATTAAAGTTTTCATGGGATTTCTCTTAACAGCAGTGGAATGCTCCTTAACCACAATTAAATCTCCTCCCAGTGACTACTGTCTGACTGCAGACAGGATTTTGGGTTTTCTTGCATTCAACTTGATCTAATGATGATTAGAAAGACCATTGTCTCCCAGTGTTGCTGGCCGGTTCTTGTCTAGAGTCCATTTCGGGTATTTTACAATGAACGTTATTATATAATCATATGATTTCTTTGCTTTAAATATCCTTCAAATGTAAAGGAATTTCTTCAGATAGGTCAATTAGACTCATTCCAGTGTCCCTCTGACTGCAAAATAAGGAAAGAACATAACAAAAAATTAAAGCCTAATTTCCTGCTATTCCACTGCAGAACTGTAGGGAGGGAAATTTGCCTCAGCTGTTAGCAGCAACACTACCCAAGGTGCCTACTTACAGAAGTGCTGGAAGTCATCAGTGTCAGTAGGTAACTTTTGTAATCAAATAGATGTGGGAAAAGAGAAAGAAAAATATTAGAACTCCAGGACTGGGAAACTAGGAGATAAGGACTCTTAGTCTCAACTGACTAACTTAAGCCTCATCATATCTTATCTATGAAACAGGGTGGAGTGGTAACATTTTCCATGCCTTCTACTTTAAAGCCTGCTCAAAGTGCATTTGTAAATTGCTTTGAGATCTCTAGGAGATTAGTTATATGTAATAATTATAATCTCCAATCCCACCTACTGTTTGAATCACATCTGCCCTTACAAAAGAATACAGTTTATGCCTCTTCCCATTGTCGTAAATGTTTCGCCACACAAATGTTTCTTTTCACCCCAGAGGCGCGAGCACTCCAGTGGTGTGTGAAATAATTATATATGGTTGTGAACTGCTAGCATTTTGACATAAAAAGAACTGGGCTATTTCTTATTGTGCTATCATTTAGGACAGTGACAACCAATTTGGTTGCCTGCTTTCAAATGTGAATTTGAATAACAGCATCCATTCAATTAATACTTTTAATGTTATAGTACAAATCTGCATTCAAAACAGCCTAGGTTTTGCTGCAATGATGCTTGGTCTCATTCGGCTAACATGTAACTGTGGTTATGGTGTAAGACGGAGCAGTGTGAATAATCCAAATGCTTTCCTGAAGAGAGAGACGTAAAGAGACTGTTTCACTTCTGAGAAAGATGCAAAGCAGAAGATTGTCCCCATTTGTTGTTCAACTTATGATACGTTCCTTCTTTTTGATCGTGCTCATGGTAACAGCTCTAAATGCTGTATTGTTATTTTATTTCAAGAGTAGGCAAAGAAAATCAAGCAAGTGAGAAATGGTGGAAAAAAGTGAATGGTACTCACAATTTCATTGTAAGTAGGGTCAGAGCTTTTTGGAGCTGTTCTTGTTTTCCTTCGACTGACCTCATAAGGATCTGGCAGAAGGTAAAATTCAGCATGTGCACTTGGCGCAGAGCCATCTGGGAGGCGCTGAAAAATGAAATGGTCATAAATATGAATGCCCATCTTCTAGCAACAACAACAAATAAAAGGTACCAAATGAAATCTGGACTTCAAGCAGACACAGAAACGTGTTACATTCTCAGTATTCTCTTGGCTAAATTGGAGTGCTGGTGCAGTAAACAAAGGAATTCTTAGAATTCAGCTTAATATTGAGTCAGGAAAACAGAAATGAAATAATGTAAGAACAAGGTAAAATTGTTTATCTTTAATATTTCATATTCTGATGGAAAAATCCTTAAGCCTCAATCTACTTTAACTCAGTTTAATCTGACGCAAAGTCTAGCCCTTCCGTTTTCCAGAGCAATGTATAGAAACTGGATTCTAGCCAGTAAGGTCCTATTGATTTTAACCCCTATGTAGCAGTGCTGATGCCGGGGAGAACTGATTGTTTCTAAGGGTGTTTCATAAAGCATATTACTATAGAAGAGCCAGGACCATTTCCTGTGGCAATATGGGCAGAACAGGATTCTTATAATAACAGTCTTTCTGATCTCTCCCATCACACAGCTGCAAACACGTTTTAATTTTCCAGTTCAGATTACTTAATGATATTCCAGATATTCCATCTTATGGTAGCTACTCGAGATCAGAGCCAATCTATTCACCGGGCTCAGTCATAAGCTAATGCTGGTGGGTGGGGTTTTTTTGATTACTTGTGAACAGCTGCAAGGTTATTCACATTGGTAGTATGAGAGGCTTTAAAAGCACGCACTAGAAACATAATAATGAAAAACTATGGAACAGGTATCTTGCCACACGATATGTCAGTATTTAGCTCATAATTAAGCAGCAACCTTTGTGTTGGTAACACAGTTTACAATTGGAAAGCACAAAATGGGGCATATCAAAAGATAAGTAATTTTAACTATATTATCAGCATGTTAGGAGGCAAGTTTACCTGACAGCTCAGAGGCAATCCAGTGACAGGATGCAAATGAAAATGCAGGCAAAAAGAAGAGATCTTAAAATGTTTGGAACCGATGAACCCAGAGCATTAGACAGGCAGTTGCATTTATATTTCCCATTGTAATTTTACCTAGCTCAGAATAAAGTCATTTCTCAGATTTTGATTATTCACAGTATGTGTCTAGAAATAGGGGGCTTTCTACAGGCATTATCAACAACATATCCTTGTGATAAGAGAAACCGCTGGTGTCCTAGCAATAAATAACTTCTCTACTGGGAAGAAAAACAGTGCTTGTGTGTGTGAGCAACCAGTCCTTTCACAACAAATCTCTGTTTTTTGTTGTCTGAAATGATCCTTCAAGGCAAATGATGTGGTCAACTGCAAAGCCTATTATTGCTGTCGTTAACACTATACAGCATCAAAGGATGCACTACTCAAATCATTACATATTGTCAGCACTACGTGAATGATTAATGTTACTATTGCTAAGCTCCCCAAAGTACACCTGATTTAGAATATACCTGGGGTTTAGATAGATAGGATTCAATAGCCAAAATAAGAATGCCACTAAATGGCAGTGAAACTAACAGGTATTTTCCTAGGAGAGAGTACTGTGTCGTTAGTGCAGGATTTATAATTTACACTGTCCATTTGAAAGGCCATCTCGGTTGATCTAGGACTATAATAAAACTTCAATCAAGGATTACAAATTACAGTAAAATTAACAGGCTCTTAAAAATCAGGAAGGAGAAAGAAATGTAGCCTTAAATACCAGTCTAAGCAACCAGGATCCTAACTGTAATCAAGCTCTTCCCTTCTCAATGAATAGATAAGCATCACTGTAACTTGAAGATCAACAGATTTTAGTCATTTCAGACAAAAAAAGGAATATGGTTAAAAAAAAAAAAAAAAGGGGGTGTCATTCTTGAAGAAGACCTTATCAGCTCAACTGCTGAGGCCCAGCACAATGATCTTCACTATCTCAAGCATGGAAATACAGTACAGGGAGAGTCCTGTAAGATGTCGGGCTTTATAAATTATGCCAGCAGTGTATTGCCTAACCAGGGACCATGTCAGAGCTAATTTTAAAAGCTGAGGTCAGCAGCAGCTGCAAAGGGCACCAGGCTGAGGAGCCCAGATGGTAGCTAATGGGCTACAAAGGTAACAGAGATGATGGCTGCATCCATGCGGTTCTGCTCCCCTCTGAGCTGCTGCGACAGGACAGGGTGTAGTCACAAGTGCTGTGCCCCGCTGCGCACCTCAGGACAGCAAAGGCGCAGATCACGGCAGGCAGTGTCGTTTGCATTTGAAACAGGCTCAGTCTGACATTCACCTGCCAGGGAAAGAATCCAAGCTGATTGCCGTGTGATTGATTAACAGGTCCAGGGTATCCAGAAGTGCATGCCATGAATGGACAAAAAGTCAGAGAAAGCTGTCACTACACCTTTGAGTCGCTCCTTGTACCCTGGGATCGATGCTGGCACATTATCTAGCCTTCAGCCAGCTAACCTTCCTCTATCAGCCGACTCCTCCCAAAATCTAGGGAAGGCACTTTGCAGTAGTGCTGTGGCCATATGAAACGCAGACGGAAAACTACTTCCTTGCTATCCCTTTGAATGTAGCTAAATACATGTTGAAGGAAGTGAGTGGGAGGAGAGGGTCAAGAGAGAAAATCAAAAAAGAGAACACTTCAGCCATTCAGAGAAGAAAACTCGGGGCAGAGCAGTTGCTCTGCGACCTTTCGGAACTAAAACAAAGCCGCTTTTCATGAATAGCAGCAATCAGCAGCCAGACTCTTAGAGGTAATTTAAACTGCAGCCACCTGAATTCCAACTAGAGATCTTAGTTCTGGTTGTTGGGTTTCTTTCCCCCCTCCTTTACAGGTAACATTTTCCTACTTCATCTTCCCTTTGTAAGGAAAGGCAAACAGGCCCCTCCAAATTCCACAACTGTCCCGATTTTCCATCTGCAGTGTCGCTGTTATGCCATCAGGCCATCAAAAAGCTTCAGCTGAGCACTCTTCAAAAGCCGGATCACATCTTCCACTTCTCATCTGCCCTCCCCTGTCTCCTGATACGACACAAAACATCTGACAAGGGGCTCTACCTGTTGAAAAGGCTCTGTCCCACTACGAACTCATCATCCAAAACTCCTGAGGAACAGCAGGCATAAATCAGCCATGGCTTTACAGGAGCAGATTCTGGGTAGCTCATATGATGAGTGTGTGCTGGTTTCCCTTCTGATTGGCACAGCAGCTGAATCTTTTCTTGTGAAGAGCCTGCTTCACTGAAGGATTTCTTGAGACAGGACTTGCAATGGCCGTGGAAGGACCTGTACTTTGCTAGACCTTCCCTACCAGGGACAATGAGGGATCTTGGCAGTTTGACAAGCATCGTGCAAAAACAAGAGCAGGATTAACATGGCAGAAATATCTTTTTAAATCTAAAGCAGGTGATATCTGAAGTAAACTGTTTTATTAAGGCAACCGACATGGCAGGCAAAAATCCCAGGCTTTTGGGCAAACTAGTCCTTTCTCAGGCTTTCACGTGTGAGTTAAGCATTTATATATTTTTTTTTAATAAAGGAGAATGGAGAAAAAATCAGGCTTTTTTTTCTTTCTGTCCATAGTCCAGGCCAGAAAGAAAATCAAAGGGTACCTTGGCAATGCCATTTTGTGCTTTAACTACTCTCCAAAACCTTTATAGCTTGAATGTACTTGTGATCAAGCAAACAGAAAAAAACAGTTTTAAAATGAATTCTATTTATGTTTATTCTGTAATAATTTCATTAACCCCCAAATAAGGGAAGTTTACTTCCTTTACAAGAAGTTACTCCCACTTTAAATTACTGTCTTAAATCTTTGTGTATGCTTGTAAATAAATTTAAGATATAAAAATATGTAAGGCTGGAAAGGTATAAAACAAAGTTCCAAACAGAAATGACAACTCTCCTTGCTATCCTATGGACAAAAAAAAACCCAGTGATTTTGCTGTGCCAATAAAAAAATTGGAGCTGAACTTAGAAGCTGACTCCCTGTGCTTTCTTCAAATACAAACAAGCCAGGACTGAACAATTTTCTCAGAGAATGACCTGCCTACTTGACCTTGATAATGACTGATGTTTTTAAGGAACTCGGTTACAATTGCCTGTATATATGTTTAAAAAAGCAGTTTATTTTTGAAATGTTATTTTCTTCTAAAGTCAGGCGGAAGGTGATGAGTATGTTTAAGAATGAGGGGGAGTGAGGGAGAGGAAACAATACTCTGGATTTACTTCTGTCCACATCTGTAATTCAATACTGAAAAACTAATACAGACATGTATCTGTTATGGTTGTGTTCCATTTTTCACTCCAATTTGATTTTCCAAAACCAAGAAAGTATTGATATTTACTTACAGAAATCCACGCAGATAGGTTATGTCCTGTGTAATTTAATTTAAAATATACTAGCTGTAGCTGGAAATGGATGAAATTCAATTAATTTTTCCACAAGAATTACATTATCCTAATGACTTTTCTCCCTTGATCATTACTAACCATCCACAATTCTCCTTAAGGATGGATTCTTTGTTAGCATTACAAAAGGCCTAACTACTTCAAAATTTCCTGTGTATTAAACTGTGCAATTTAGCAGCCACAATTTAGCAGCCGATATGAATATTGGGCCTTAGTCATATGAATTTTAGGGAAAGTTTTATGATTTTTAAAAAATGCACTTTAGGGATAATTTACTGTAAAGTTTTTTAAAACTCACCTCTTCCTCAGTGACATCAAATTTTCTTTGTAGGTAGCTATTGCCTCAAATTTAAATCATGCCATCAGTTTCTCTTAGTGCTAGACATGCAGATATTTTTCTACCTTTTGTCCTAGAGTGAAACAGATTGGTAGCTCCTGAATACTTGATAGTTCCAGCTGCTGTTATCTTTTTCCCATTTTTCATTTTCAAACATCTTGACAAAAAAAAAAAGGATGAAAGGTAACTTGCATTAACTCATGCCACCTTTCCTCCTCTATAAATAACTTCCTTTCTTCCCCCCAAGTTCATTTCCTGGACATTTTCAAATCTCAGTTGCTTTCTTCCCCTTTTTCAATAAAAAAAGAAATCCAGGCTTTATAAAGGCTCCCATTCTCCCATTTCAGCTACTGCTCCCAAATTAAAAAAAAAAAAAAA
>VZTL01019644.1:1730-35662 GCA_013400535.1 Scopus umbretta | reverse complement strand
AAAAAAAAAAAAAGTTCACTTTGTCCAGTAGCACTCTCAGTTTTCCCATCCTTTACCTTCACCTTGTGTTTTTCTCTTACGTGCCCTGCTGTGAGAATTTGTCTTCTACATAGTGAAGAAAGGACTACAAAATAATCTTTAATGTTTATTATTGAGATGTCCTTACATCTTTAAAAATCATATTACTATAGCAAATGGTTACAACAAACCTTCACAGCTACAAAGCAAAATATTTATATAGTCAGGGTAGACATGAGGCAAATTTGATTATTACCCAGTAAAGGAGGATTAGAAAAAATTCCACAGAAGAAATCAGCCTTGCACCCCAGTAACACGTATTAATTACTAGCTGCCTCTTGACTAAATTAAAACTAGTAAGAAATGTGGAAAAACCATTACGGCTGCTACATTGTCTTTCACTTTCTCTGAGTCCCTATGTAACTTAGCAGGGAAAGGCTAAACCCTGTCTTTGTAAGCTGCAGCTTAATTAACAAATACAGCCTCTGCCTTAGAAAAGGATAATGTCCTCTGGGCTCATTCTAAATTTAAGGAGCTGAGAAAATAATCAGCACTAAGGCAGTGATATTACAAAGCAAGAGGTTCCTTTAGAAACATTAATAAGATATATAAACCTTCAGGACAAACGTGATTGCTGTGTGAATGGGCAGTTGTGTTGTTACTTCATAAATCCTAACGTGGGACTGAAGACCCTTCCTTGTTTTTCCTTTGAGCTCAGTATATCCCAAAGCACTGAACACCTCTATTCTACTCTGCTACTAAGCTTTTCGTTTTCATATTTTATTTTGTTTTCATTGTAATATTTTCAAGTTACTTCAAGGAAGATTCAGAATAAAATCACATTTGCAGTAATTAAATAATAATTACAAAAGAAGATAATCCACTATATCGCTATGGTGCACCCTGCACTGTCTGCTATTGCCAAGACAAAACAGAAAAGCAACAGGCCAAAACTGATTGCACAAATAAGGTATTTTTCCCCAAATAACTGCTTTTTTTTTACCTAAAATTTGAAAACATTTGACTGCTTCTCTGCAAGATCAGTTTTATTTTATTATACATTCTGATCCCAATTTTTCCTCTCTCTTCTCTGTGAGCAACTTAATTCCTATTCCTAACTTCTTTCCTATCTCATGCATGCATCTGGGTACGTACATAAACAGAGAAGACACTCTGTGACAGAGATCACTAGCAGGGAGGTCACTGACAAAGCAGCAAAAAAATAAAAGAAATTAAGTTTATCTCAATTTAATGTAGGGAAATAAGAAGATATGTTGGTTCAGAACAACATACATTTTGTTTCAGGGAAGTTCTAGAAAGCATTGTTTGAGCAGGCATTTTCCACCTTTCAGAAATCTAGTAGCGTCAGTGGTGTCAGTGGAGCAAGCCTCCAGATGGCTTTGTCATTTGCTATGATAAAAATGCAGAGGTGCTCTATCCGTGTTATTGATTTGAAACTCCAAATATAGCTTATGCACTTTGTGCAGTCTGAAACCTTCAACATCCTCATCAGCCTGCCTATTCTCATCAACCTGCCTGTTCTCATCAACCTGCCTGTTCTGCATGTAGCTTGTCAGTGCACCAAATGGGTGAACAGTGGGCGCCGTTAATTTATGAAAAAAACAGTGCTTTTGTCTGTAGTTTATTCCAGCCCTTTCTCTCCAAATTAAATATACAGCATTTTGGCAAAAAAAGCTCACGTTTACTAGTTTGGCTTTGTTTATAGCAGAGTAGCAAGGACTTGTGCAGTTTAGCTGTTAATAAAAGGTGGTATGCTGGCAAAAAATAGTGTCTAGAGCTGTCCTGAGTCACAATATCTCTAAAGAGTGAGCCAACCAACACTCTCCAAGGTCTCCTGGCTGTCCAGTGGGAAAAATGAACCCTCAGTCACTGAGACAGAAGGGAAGCTTCACAGCTAATGCACTACAACAAACACTGGTTCTAGGCAAAAATGTCAAAGTGTTGACCTATGGCGGTGTACACGTGAGGTCGGTATGTAAGTTCCCGGTAAAGTCTAAGGATCTCTGCAATTCTGTCAAGGAGGGAGGCCAGAAAGAGATTCAAGTTATCTTATGGTGGACATCTCCTGTCTTGGCTCAGCTAAATTGCCCACACATTGGTGTCTAGCACTATTTGAGACACATAAGATGCTTGTTACCTGCATAAAGCCTCAGACATGATACAAGCCTTATACGAGGCCTTCCTCTTCTGCAGTGGTAGCTGGAAGCCAGATGGGACAAGTTAGGTCATCTCCTCTATGTTTAGGAAAATTAACTGGGACTTAGGACTCCACTGATCAAACTAGGAGCTTAGGCATCTAGACTAGGATCTAGTTTCTAAAATAGTGCTGCCTCATGTCACCTCAGATGACAAAAGTTGTGTAAGGAGTTGGAAATAGGACAGGTTTTTTATGGGAAACTGGCACCATTCTGGAGTGGTCATTGGAGGCTGAGGAAGATACTACACAGTACTTAAGAGAGCCGTGATCAGGCAACTGATTTCCATCACATCATATGTGTACGCATCTTAGTTTCAAACTGAATCCCACTCCAGTTAGACCAAGGCACACAGATAGTGGGTTTGTTATTTTTTTTAACATGAACAAGTATTGTTTGTTAAATATTTAACAAAACCATTTTTTTTCTTGTAAGGAGAAAGACAGTTCTGGGAAACAGGCTGGATCCCAAAAGATTCAGGGCTTCCAAAGAACTACGTAAAATGCATCTGATCTGCTTCAGTCACTTTAGAGAAAAGCCCATCTAACTCTGCTTACAATGAAGTAAATAAAATGAAAGCTGGCCTGTGATACCCAGACACAATGAAGTAAATAAAATGAAAGCTAGCCTGTGATACCCAGAAGGTCATGAGGGTTTCCCTTCTGAGCCTTTATTTCTATAGAGCTCTGAATCCAGAATTGAACACTTTCAGAAAGATGAAGAATGGAACTGAGATGTAGCTCTGATGCCCTGTTTAAAAAGAGTAATTTATTGCCTTCATGATTCAGAAAGAGTTGTATATTAGGATAGATACAATCCCAAATGAAATGGGGAAGAGTCTGTGCAACTACGTGACTATAGCTGTGGGGTAAAACAGGCTCATACCTTTTACTGACCATTGGCAGTAGCAGGCAAAGAGGGCTAGAATTTAGCTCCAGCAAGTAATGATACCCCTTTCTGTGTGTTTACTGTTTCTGAATTAACAAAAAAGAAAAAGATGTTTTAGAATCGGCTTGTGTCCCTCAGGCTAGCTCCTGAGCTCTGACACCCCTCTAGTACTTCACCACAGCTCAGGACTAGATTACTGTGTGCTCCACATAGCACCATGTGGGTATAAAAAAGTTACCAAGGTTGCAAAAATAATATAAAAACAGGCAACTGTATAGCCAGAAGTGTGAATGTATTAAATGTACAACTCCCGGTAAAAGATTTGAGCAAGACTCACATAGAAGATTTTTTCCAAAAGAGAAGGAGGTGACAAGATATGTTCTAGATTCCTGAACCACATGCTGTATTGCTATCTTTAAGTAATTTAAACTCTGCTTTTTTTGCATAGATGAAAGAAATCAAGGTTCAGTCATGCTTTAAAATTATATTATTCTATGGATAAGCAATGCTGGTGCAGGGCATAGAATGCAGAGAGCAGATTTCATGAAGAGATCTCTGAAGCTTTTATTCCAGAATTACCACCAAGCCCGTAAAGATGATAAATTCCATTGTTTTCAACCCTGTATTATTGTTGTGCTTGGAACATTTAATTTTCAGATGAATATTTAGTTGCAGAGTCTATGACATTGGCTGAGATAAGACTGATCTAGTTTGGACCCTTAGAAACACAGATCCCAGAATTTCTTCTCTCTTTGGTAAAGCACAGGGGAGAACAAATACTTAAGACAACATCCCCATTTTGCTTTTCTTTTGAAATCACTCAGGATTAACACCACTGCTAGAGGGCATGAAAGAAAATTAGTCTTTGAGAAAAGAAACACAAGCAAATGCTGTTGTTCTGTTTCTGGGTTTTGTTTTTTTTTTTGTTTTTTTTTTTTTGACATATTCTTTTCTCTTCTTGCCTAGGCACAGATAGTAAGTGAATATAAAAATGCATAGAAAAATAGTGACACCATCGTCTTCGTCTTCACCCTGCACTATTTTCCTCCTCAATTTCTTAATTAGTTTAAAAAGTCTGTATATGTCTGATCCAGAATATTTTTAATTTCTCAGACTGTAGAGCTCCCTCCACTTTTCTTTAGATTACTCTACAGCTTGCTGTTTCCCATTTCATGTGATGCATGCAATTTCTGCTCCTTAATTACCTCTCATTACTTCTACTTACGCTCTTGCTCAATATCCTAAATAATTCCTCTTGAACCTTGCTGTCTTCTCCCTTAAATATTTGTGCAATTGACTTTTGTCCTTGTTAGTCTGTTCTTAACTAAGTTAAGTTTTAGTCAAAATAAATCACTCCTGAAGAATCAATCTTTCCCAAGTAAGCCTACTCAGAAATATTCTTTGAGCTTGTATTCTAGCTTTAAAAAAAAAGTCCTGAGAGAAGTATTTTACTATCAAAGCCTTATAAAGATGAACTACTTTTTTTCTGCACCATGACACCAGGATCTGGCCTTTCTCATTAGCATCTCTCATGGCAACATCATGTCTCACCATTTGCTTGTTTTATCTTTACGTTACTGTGGGATATAGAGCTATACCTCCTTGAGGAAATACTCTTCATTTGTCCAAGCTGGTTGTAAGGTTCTGGAAATTACTTTTATTCTCTTGATCTTGGTCTGTCTCCACTATTATTTTTAATGTTTTCTTCATTTGCAACCAGTGACAAATTTAATTTATGTTCACCTTCATCTCCCAGATCACTCATATTGTTAAACAGAGCTCACCGTTTGTAGTCGGGTTTTTTTTTTTCATATTCAGCACATACCAGCTATGCAGGGAATTACCTATTTAAAAATTTGCAGTTAGAATTTAGAGCTAATTTAGAGAGAATTTTAGAGGCAGTAGTGTGACTGTGACAGATTAAAAGGTTTAACAAGAAATAATAACACAACTTTCTGTACAACATAGTTGTCAAACACCTTTCATAACAAATATGTTGGAATCCAACAGTAATCCCTGTGCTGCAAGAACAGACCTCATCTCTTCCCAATTTAAACTACTGCTGAGTAGTAGCACTCTTTGTTTATAGGTGTGCAGCTAATTTTCAGTCCAAAAAGAGAACATAGTCTAGATAAGCTAATTTGCATTAATTTTTAAAGTAAAAGCATTTTCTATGAATATAAAATTAAACCAAATTCTTTATAAGCTTGAGTTAGTACAAAAGCTTTCTTTTCATAGCTTTTTACTCTGTTTCTCTGTGTCAGTGGAGGGAGAACTTCATCTAAATGTGTTACCTCCCTCCATCAGACAAACTCTTGATTTCATTCTGTCACCAATACTTTCTGAATAACTTTTGTTCAGCTCAAAGATATTTTTTCCACTTGTTTTCCATCCCTGAAAGACTGGCCAGGCTTGGCCTACCTATGCAACTTCTTCTCAATCCCTGTTGGTTGATCCATGGGCCGCAGTAAAGAAAGCAGGATACTTCCATAATAATCTGAAAGGATAATGTGGCTTTTTATTTAATTGGCAGGCATTGCATTGCTGGCAGGTAATATATTTTCCATTTAAATCTATATAATGATATTCATAAAGTGTAAAAGTTAGTGGGCCCATGAGAGGAACGATGGGAACCAACTGAGACTGAACAAAAATCCCTGCCCCTTACCTCAAGCTAGGAACAAAGCCCAGCAAAGGCAGTGGAGCATCTACCTGTACTGTACATGAGAACTTCTCTACAGCCCTGCACCTGCAGGCTTAGAAATAGATTTCATCCCCATGGTTTAGGGAAAGCTTGGCTCTCACCTTTCTTCCCAAAGTGTTTCAGCCATCACGTCTCGCAAATGTTTTTGGAAGCAATTTGTACTTGGATGGTGCAGGACACAAAATGGAAAGAGGCTGGATGCCTGTGTAAGCCTAAAGCTGATTACTAATTCGTCACCCACATATCAGCTATCCCAGAATCACTAATCACCAAGAGTAGTACGTGACAGCTTCAGAGCTTTTATAAAAGGAAAGCTGGAAGTAGTTTTGGAAAGTACTGTAGGAGTTCATTTTTCTTCCAGCAAATTTTCCCCCTGTAAAATCGGTTCTGAATTCATCACCCACACACTCTTTCCTGAATTCTAGTAACATTTTACATTTATTGGCATGAGGTTCAGGATAAGTTGGCTTTGTTTCTCCTCCCCACTGCCCTTGAGGAGTTATTCTGTCCACAAGAAGTAATGGGCAAAAACGTTTAGCAGCGAGGATTGAAAGTTTAGCTGCTTATCTAGAAAAACAGGGCATGCCTGAAGTCATGGCAGTGAAGTCGGCAGACAAAGCAGACTTCCTTCTGAGCCAACACTGAGCCACTGTTCCCTTCTGGTTCTCTGTGAAGCAGGAAAAGAAATATATTAGGCAACCTTGTCTGAACTTCAGAAATGGCTATTTCTTTTGCCTCTGGTGTCTTTTTGAACAGACGAGCAAGCCCAGCAGTGCAGCAGTAGGTAGCCTGGTTGTTTCTAGCTGTGCAGTACTAAGCTAGCCCATAGCCTGTTCTATGTAAGATCTGATAAGGTCTTGATATCCCCCATTCTCTGCGTTAGTTAATACAGACAAACGGAACTAGACTTGGGCATTTCAAGTTCAAAACCTACGTGTCTTTCAATTTTCATAAATCCATCTCCACAGCTTCTATGCAGATCTAGGAGCCTACGGCTTTGAGATAGACTCTCAGGCTTTCTTCCTAGCACTCCCCCTGTGCTCCTATTCCTGCCTGCTGCTATTTTTCTGGGTATTGTGCTGCCACAACTGGAATGGTTTTGTTCTTAGCTAACAAGTCCTTTCAAATGCCAAAACAAACCTCCCCTGGGGCTCCTGTATCTTCCTTCTAAGACCACTTAGTGCACTTTGCCAGGTACTGCGCTATGTTTTGTAGCATAAGCCTGTCCTGTCTCATGCCCTCCTGCTGCCACATCTTCCATCACTCAGAGGTCTCTCCATATAAACTCTCCAGTTTTCATCCCTCCACAAAGGTTTGCTTCTAGCCCAGCTTCATTTTATTAAGGCAATATTGCTTGTACTGCCTATGTGTAAAATGCCCAGTGTTGCACCCTCTGCATTTGAATGGAGCAAGTAATGCCCCAAAAGGCTGACTTAAAATTATATACTATGCATATTTGAAAATCTGCATTTTATTAGCATCATGGCTTTTGTGTCTTTGAAAACTGGATTTAATTTTTTTTTTCCTCAGCAGTCATAGTGATGCCATTCAAACTGTAACTAGAAGCAATGAGTCTGATGTGAGTCACCTGACTTACAGAATCTCAGGGTTCAAATAAAGCTATGAATTTCTGAGGAAAATGTTGAGACTGCAACATTGTTAGTATCTGATAAATATCTATTTAACAGAACTCATCCTCATTGTGCAACCACAGTCTTAAACCGCAGACAAACATTTGCAACCAGTCTTACATCTTTCAAACAGTTTCTCTGTCTGTATTGCTGGTCTGGATGTAAGTATTTTCTCAGTGAAAAAATATAGCTTCTGCTTTACATGAGGTGAGATTAGATTAATGGTCCTTTCCAATCGCAAGTTCCGTAAGGCTGTTCTTCTCCATTATTGGTCTTTGAAGCACTTTTGATAGAGATTTCTTCAGGCAGGACTGGCTTTCATGACACATGGCTGAAATGTTGATGAGAGGACAAGGGAGAGGACATTCTGAAGCAGATCTAGGGAAGACCGACTTGCACATCTGCGGCAAATTTGGCACATGTGGATGCATCAGATCAAAAATGCCTGCACTGTGGAGTTCATACACGCACCTACATAAGACAGTCGTCTGGCAGGTCTGCACCAAACCAGTGCTCTCTCAACTGTTATAGTGTTTTTTATCTATGACATCTCACATGAATGGGGTTAGCTTCATGAAGAAAAAACAACTGCAAAGCTATAGCATTGCATTATTTTGACTTCATCCTTTAAAAAACCTATGTGACACTTGACAATGGCTATAAACAACACCATTTCCTTAGGGATTCTCTTGTGCATTGTATATTATTATAGGATTTGCACAGCAGGATCTAGATCTCCTATTAAAAACCCTGGAGGAAGACCCGCACAAATAGTAAATAAAATTTATTTACATGGATCAAAAGTCTCTATCACAATTCTTGTCAGTTCTGTGAAGCTATATTTGGGATTAATTTGGCCTACTACAATTATTTTCACATCTGAACACATCATAAAATCTCTATAAAGAGATAAATTCAATGGGGAAGAGCAGCATAAAAATTATTTACCATAAATTATGAAATAAAACAAGATAGCAAAGTAATCTCTGCACAGATGAACCACTAAAATATAATTAGTGAGACTCTGCAAAAGACTGAATATACCTGAAATAGCTTTAACATGTCTTGAATAAGATACGATCTTGGCATACTTTTAAAATCCCTGTTCAACTTAACCGGAAAAAAAAAAGCAAAGGAAAGGAAAAAGAGACCATGTTACAGAGATTGATCTATATGACTGGAAAGCTGAGAAGATTATTAATGGGATAAAGAATGTTTCTGTTATAGGTTACTAGTCTGAAGGCAGTCCTGTATCACAGTGCCCCAAAGCGCTACTATTTCATATTTCAGATCAGATGACGATGGATGGATGGCCGGATGGAAGGAAGGAATCCGAAGCCCAGGATTTAAAAACGTGATTTCCTAATTTAGGCTGCTAAAACAATGACCTTATTTTCAAGTCATGAATCATTGCTAGTCTTACTGAAGTGGACTTCTATGTCTTCTCTGCAAACTCGCTAAAATGGGTTTGATTTAAGTCACTTTCAAAAGCTAAGCAATAACTTAAAGTTGTATTGTCCCTTTCCGTAATGAAGTGAACTGAACCCTGGATTTTGTTTTTTCTATACACAGCTATCTATGCTGTAATTTATTTTCATTTAACTAAATGGCTGGAACTTTCTAAGTTAAAGAACACTGTTAGGAGCCTATACACTAAAAGCGATGGAAAGAAGGAGAAAGACTAATTCCAACGTCTGTAGCTCTGTGTGCATCTCCTGCCTAAACTCACAGTGACATCACCAGCATGGCAATCACTTAAATATACCCCTCCCACCAACTAGAACTTTACCAGAAGTTTATCAAAATCACTTAGCTTTAAAATGCATAATAGAGAAAATAAAGAGGGTCTTATACTCTATCCTGACAGTAAAGTTCATATAAATTGGACCCGTCAGCAGAGGCTGATGTGACCTGTCAAGGTGGCACACAGGAAACAAAAGACAAGTCTCTCAGGACAGAGACTTAGTGGAAGTTATAGACCAAAATGAACATGCCTGAATTGCAAATCAGAAGACAGAGCGGCCAACAGAGAACAGTTGGAGCTACATAAGCCTCATGTGTCTCATACAACTAATTAAACATTCAGCCTCATTTCATTACAGGCTGGTGCTCACATAAGCTCCTCAGTTTGGCCCCACTGAGGGAAAGTGATTGCAATCCAGTCTGGGGTGGGGGTGGCATCAGTGCATGCAGTGAAAACTCGCAACAGTTAATAAATGCTCCTAGCTAAACAAGGATACTGAAGGATCTCTTTGCCAAAGCCATTACTTGAGACTTGAGCAATTAGGAATTCAAGAGCACATCTAGGTGGCTGAACTCATTATGAAACAGCAGGAACACTGCTTCAGCTGAGATATCACGCACGGCACCAGCTAGGTCTCTCAAGATATCCTCATCAACCAATTTTACCTGCCTTGTGCCGCGGGAGCGCTGCCAGCTTCCCCCTCTCGTAGTCTGGCTCCAGGAATGCGCAGCATTTACCACTTAGCCTCGTGACAGAGCGCGTGTTACAAAGCTGAGCATCACCCCCAACCAAATCACATTGCTTCTTAAAATACACCACTACTCCCTCTGCCAAGCTCTTCCCTGTTCGTAGACCGGTCATGCCAGACTTCAAAGAAACGTGTGGATAATCAATCAATAACACCAGGCTGACATCCTACAAAAAAGTCATGCCACTGCATGATGCCTTATGTCTGACTGGTATCAAAATGTGTCAGCTGAAAGGGCCAAAACAGTCATCAAAATTAGTTTCATGTATGACCTGGAAAAGGCCACTACCAGCCATTAAGGAAACTCAGTTTCTGTATCTGTCCCATACCTGTAACCATATTGAGCAAGCTCAAAGGAAGAAAGCAAGTGTTAAATGATCACGGATCAGCATTATCATTATTTTGAGTTAAAACTACTTATCCCAGAACGGGTGTTTGAGGATTAATATTTTCATATTTGCATTTCCTTTGCAAATGCAAGGACTTACGAGTTATAAATTATGATTAAAATACTCACAACGTTCCTTAGGTGTTTCAACATTATTGTCAGACGGGTGCTCTCATAGGATATGACTAATTGTACTCCAGGCTTATGATCAGTTGTCTGAGGACCTAAAAAAGGCCAGATAGTTTGATTTTTTAGTTAACAGCTCAGTGGAAACACATCTGTAAAATATTGCAGTACACATGAACTAATATGTAAAAAGGAGCTATTGCGTGCTTAAATCAGGGATGAAATTAGAAAACACAGGTAAGGAGTGTGATGGAAGAAAGTGGTCTGACACGCAGTGCTTATTTTATTTCCTGTTTATACATTGTCAGTTGGATTTTCCGTTTTCTAATTGCCATCAATCTGAATTTCAGTGGGAAATTTCTGCTTGAGTAACAAATAATTGTTTTGGTTTGGGTTTTTGTTTTTTTTTCTGGCAATCATTGATGACACTAGTCAGTATTGTTGCAATCCTTCTGTCTGGTTAAAAACATTGGATTTCCCCCCCCCTCCCCGGTTCCCAGCAGAAAGAAAAACAAAAGGAAAAAAAGAGCAAGTTTCCAGACCAGTTCCAAAACAACTGTTACAGAAAAAACATCTATATCTATCCCGTATAAATTCTCCCTTCCTCATTCTGTATTTTTCTTGTTCCAGGCTGGTTTTCATGCAACCTGTTGCTTTCATAGATTTTTCTACTAAGATGGATTTACAGAGTTTGATACCGTTCCCACTGAAAAAAACATTTTTCAGTTTCCCAGCAAGAAGGATCAGTCTCATAATGTGGAAGAAATGACTAAGCATATCCTGTGCCTTCTTTCTGCCGGAGGCATTGAGCCAGCTGTCTTCCCTGCCAAAAAGGTGCGTCCTTATAGTTGGGTAAGTAATGTGGCTTACCTGCCCTACAGAGACCATGGAGAAAATACAGATGGCTTTTACCGCAGTGTAACAGGTAATGGTGATTACAACCACCTCTCCTCAATATCTGACCTTCTTATTTTGCAGTGTTCAGCCATAAGCCATTTTGCACCACTTGGTCTGAGACCCTGGGTTCTCGCCACGTGGTCATCACCACAGTCCAGACACTGCCTACGTGAACTAGCCTGGTTTTACTTATTCAAACAGGGCTTCATTTAATTAGACCAAAACTGTATTACAACTGTTATTATATATTTACTACACTTGGAAAAATAAGAACTCAATCCTGCTAACCTTATGACAAAATAGTGATCTCTCATGAGCTGGGCTCTGTTCTGCCCGCCTCCTTGTTAAAGAAGTAGTTGACCTGGAGACCTCAGACAGAAAAGTCCTGATTCCCTGCATGCAAGTTGGGATCTGCCACTGACACACCAGCCTTAAACCCACCGCAGGGTGAGATAACGACACGAGACAAAACAATAGAATTGCAATTAATTCTTTAAATAGAAGCATATCTTTTAAGAAGCAGAAGGAATAGGAAAGGATGATGAGAATGAAAGAACTACCATCACATGTGAGGGTTCTGTGCTAGCAAGAAGAGGCTTTTTAGAGAGTATCAGGGCTGTTCATCCTCAACAGCAGGCAGGATTCCCACATCTTCCTTTCAGCCTCAGCAGACACCTGTGCACTCTCTGTCACGCTCTTGCTCTCTCTTTGCCACATGTGCACCAGAGCT
This sequence comes from Scopus umbretta, assembly GCA_013400535.1. Classification (NCBI taxonomy): domain Eukaryota; kingdom Metazoa; phylum Chordata; class Aves; order Pelecaniformes; family Scopidae; genus Scopus; species Scopus umbretta. Next base: position 23,572 of record VZTL01019644.1, on the reverse strand, counting down.
GTTACAGCCAGGGTTGTAAGAGCAAGAAATCAAACTCCCTCTGCTCAGCCTTTCCTCTGTTATTCAACAGAAGAGGCAGGAGAGGGGAAGTTATAATGAATAAGCCACGTCGGCTGTATTTTTCTGAAGAAACCAAATGTGTAACCTCTGGAGTGAACAGAGGCTAAAATAACCGCTAAGCAGATAGAATTACAGTGGTGTCATGTACTATTGACAGCCAGAGAGCTAGTGCAATTGCCATTTATCCTAAGGAAAGGAATTCAAATGAATTAAAAATAACACAGTGTGTACATCCAACTGCCATAATATAATTTTTCCAGGCAGCCTGGATATCAACACTTCTGAGTTTCTTATGTTTGGACTGGAATTTTAGAATACGAATCCATCTCCAATTTCTTCCCTTTAGAGACTACAAAAATACATTTTTAATCACTTCCTAATTAGAGAAGGGCCTGAAACAGACTCTTGAAGAATTGAAATCTTATGAAGAAATCACGAAGCTGGGATTTAGAAGACCAAGGTGCAGTTCTTCATTTGTTATTCTCCTTTATGAACTTTGACAAATCACTTAGCCAGACTGTACCTTATTTCATTTCTTGTTGTATGCAAATAAGGACAAGGAGGATTAGGGGATGAAAACTCCATGAACCAGACAATGCTGAGTTTTTTTCAGGGTAACAAAAAGCCCACAAAAATCTGTTCTTCCTGACATCATGCAAAGCCATTTTACCATATATTGATTAAGTTGTGGGTCCTTTTTCCTTTAAGTTGCAATAGGAAAGGTAGAATCCTAGACCATTAAACACAGTGTAATGCAAGGGGAGTTGTCTTATAACATAAAGGCACAATTCACTTGTGGGGGTCTGTTAATTTTGTGAATTGCAGTGGGTCATCCGGAGTGGTTTAGCAGGAGCAACAGATTTCAGAGGCTAAATTACGCCATTAGAATTCAGCTGTGAACACCGTGCCTTTCGTCTCCTACCAGTACTACCAGTGCCTTTTTCTGCACTAGTTAATTTCTCTAGTGTGAGTGCTTATATCCAGTCAAGGAATTTCTCTGTGGGAGTTGACATTTTCATTTAGAAAAAAACAAATGTAAGTAAGTTTCTAACCAAGCTGAAATTAATGAAAAACATGGGAGGGGAAAATGCATTTCTAATTGAATATGTAAAATAAAGTCTGAAACAGACACTATGGGCACAGCTATTACTAAAATATTTACACTTGCTATATAATAAATTGAGTACTAGTGGAAAAAATAAAAAAAAAAAGGAAGGAAAATAAAAAATAACAGAGTGCAAGGAATCTGATAAACATGGAAAAAACTTCTATTGCTTATATTTCAGAATAAAAGACAGTTACTGTTAGCTACACTCAGCTGTTATATTTTAGGTTTCCCACATTCAGTGCTAAATCATAGCCTCTTTGAAGTTTAGGTGATTTGAGCTTCAAATGATAATGAAATACACATACAATAATTACTTCCAGTCTATCCAGCTTGGGCAGATGGACTTGAGCTCAGGCCCTGNGCTGTGTGGTGCTTAGTTGCCGATTGGGGTTAAACCACAACAGTCTCTTTTATCAAGCAACATAAACACTAGAAAACTGTGGGTCCTTTCTTCTTTTTGAATGACAAAATTATGGCAATTAGCATTCAAGTTTCTACCGAAGGTGGAATGATCTTCAGAGTAGTCAAGTATGCAGTTCTTTTCTTTATCTAGACTTGTTTTTCTAGCACACTGGAGAACTACCAGCTCTATATTCTATCATTTGTGCAATATTTCATTAGCATTATTTTAAAATAAGCTCTGCATTACACTTTGCACGATGCATGAGACACATAAGCAGAAAGGAAGATGCTACACAGAAGACTGACAAAATCAATAGGGAAACTATAATTTAATAATACATTGCATTTCACACGTGGACTGCAAAGCAATGTGAAAACTCTAACTAACCAAGTGTCACAGCATTACCATTAAGGAGTTAAGTATTCTGTATTCTGCACCTTCAGATTTTTCTTAGACCTTTCTTCTTGGTGACAGCCTGTTTCGACATCTGGCACCAAAGGCTACTGGAACCTGTTTGGTTTTCCAGGGCCAGGGTTGAATGCCCCAAGCCAACCATCTGCCTGCTTTAGCTACAGCTTGGGTTTATAAGCCTCCAATGTATCCAACTTCAGATAGTCAGCTGTAAATACATTAACTGACTATCTCACTGGTTTCATCCCACAAGCCAGCAAGAGGTTCTTATGGCCAGCAAAACAGCCTAAATGCAACTAAAGTAGGAATGCAATTTGCGGCAAAAGCTTTACATTGAGAATGAGCAACGACAGCAGACTGAAACGCTATGTAACATGAGCAAAATAGCCTACTCTCCTCAGGGACTATTCATGAGGACTGCGATTCTGCATGGAGAGGCATACCGTATGAAGGTCTTTTTGAAAAGCTTGGATCTTCCTTTAGAAGGACACAGAGCCAGTTTCTCTACTGCAGTGAATGGACAGAAACCCACTGAAATGCATGGAGCTTTAACTAAACATGCCAGAACTGGACCTGGGTTGTGCACTGTTATAACTAATAGCAAAGACTTCATGATTTCATAACTTTGGCAAAGCAGTCTGAATTATTAATCTTTTCAAGAGATATAAACTCCAAAAAGGAAAAATAAACAAGACTGATAAAAAAATGGTTTTGACAGATTTTCTTTCTTCCTTTTTTTAAAGGGCTTTTATAAACAGCTGTGTGTGAAATCATTCCTGATATCTGCTCTCACTCCCTTGTAGTGAGCTTGATATAATGAAATGCTGATAATATTCAGTATAATTCAGGATTCACCCCACTGGGAGTACTGAATCAGTATTCATGTCAAAGTAAATTTAGCACTGATTTTTAATCTCTTCATTGCTAGGAGCACAGTACAAATTCATAAATTTTAATTTTTATTTTACTTTAGTAAGTGTAATTACCTACAACATTTATAAATTAAAGCAGTGTAAGAGGAAGATGCTGCCTTGATCAAAATTCATAACCTGCTTCTATTGGGCATTCATTTTATTTTATATTGATCCTAACTAAGAGACAGATGATTTGCTTGCGTAAAGGCTGAGAGAGAAATCACCAGATACACAGAAAGCTACAGCCCATATTAAACTTGAGTTATTCTTCAAAACAGACAAAAAATAAGACCCTTATAAGCTCATAAAGCAGTGAAAGCTGTGGGGGAAGGATGTATTCTTTTCATGGAAATTGCCTCTCTCCTGCAGCCTTAGTGTACTTAATTGCTGCCCCAGACTGACTGTGGCATTACTACAGGGCTTACTTTCAAATCAAGAGTGTTTCAGGGCACCCTGTATGGGATTTGTGTGACAAGGTTTTGGGAGCAGGGGAGGCTACAGGGGAGGCTTCTGTGAGAACCTGCTGGAAGCTTCCCCTATGTCCCATAGAGCCAATGGCAGCTGGCTTCAAGACACGACCAGCTGCTCGCCAAGGCCAAGCCCATCAGCGATGGTGGCAGCACCTCTGGGATAAAATATTTAAGAAAGAGAGGAGGGAAAAAGGTGAAAACAACAACAAAGGAGAGAGGAGTGAGAATATGTGAGACCAACAACCCTGCAGACACCTAGGTCAGTGAAGAAAGAGGGGGAGGAGGTGCTCCAGGCATGGAGTGGGGTGAAGATGATGGTGAGGCAGGCTGTCTCCCTGCAGCCTATGGAGGTTAATAGTGGAGCAGATATCCATCTGCAGCCCATGGAGAACCCTACACCAGAGCAGGCAGATGCCTGAAGAAGGCTGTGACCCTGTGGGAAGCCCACGCTGGAGCAGGCTTCTGGCAGGATGTGTGGTCCCGTGGAGACAGGAGCCGACACTGGAGCAGGTTTGCTGGCAGGACTTGTTACCCTGTGGGGGGCCCATGCTGGAGCAGTCTGTTCCTGATGGACTGCACCTTGTAGAAGGGTGCTAGAGCACGTTGTGAAGAACTGTAGGCCGTTGGGAGGACTCACTTTGGAGAATTTCATAGAGAACTGTCTCCCATGGGAGGGACCCCATGCTGGAGCAGGGGAAGAGTGTGAGGAGTCCTCTGAGAAGGAAGGAGTGGCAGAGACAATGTGTGGTGAACTGACCACAACCTCCATTCCGTGTCCCCCTGCACCGCTTGGGGGAAGGAGGTAGAGAAGATTGGAGTGAAGTTGAGCCTGGGAAGAAGGGAGGAGTGAGCGGAAGGTACCTGGCAGCTTGGCATGATCAGCCACCTCCTGCCTTAGCTGGACTTATGTCTTCTCCTTCTCACAGGACAGATGATAATAGAGTGCAGAATGCCATGCAGCAAAGATCCAAGCAAGCTACTTAGAGTATAGCAACAGTTTAACTCCAACAACGAGGGGTGAAGCATAGACTAGCATACATCAAATTAGTTTTTCAGGTGGATAATTAGCACGTGCATGGCTGGTCTTCCTCTGATAGCTGAGCCAGCTCATTTACAGCTAAGCTTACCCACTTCCACAGTTCACTGGAATCAACAGTCGACCAGGTGCATTCCCTTCCTGGCTGACCAGAAGTGGTGCCATACCCAGAGCAACTCAGCCAGTTATTCTCCTTTGTTTTTACAGAGCCTAAACTTATTGGGTCCTGGTTTGGACCTTGTGTGCTGCTGGTGTACTATCAATAAGTGACAGCAATGAATTTTCTATGCCAAAGGGAGGGGTTTTTTTTGTTTTGTTTTGTTTTTGTTTTTTTTTTCTCTCCTGTATTAAACAAAGGTTTTGCCCTGAGTCTAGAACTGAAGTGTACAAACTTTAAAAGGCAGAGTTCCTGAGCAGGAAAAAAATAGTCCCTCTGTAACCATACTGCTTGATACCAGACACTCATTAATTTCCCCTGACCAGGTTGCAACCTTCACTTTCACTAACTGTATAGTGAACCAGCAGATTGGGTTACCTGTCACATAGCTTTCATCAAACGCCCACTGAACACATTCTTACCTCTGTTTCTTTATTCTCTTCTCTGTTTTTGATGTCATTGACAACAAAATAAAGGGCTTACCCTTCAGATTCTATTGTCTTGGGATACCGCTGTAGGAATTATGAGGCTGTAATTTATTTCTCATTACAGACTCAGTTCATGCTTTTACATAAGACTCTTACACACAGATTCTCTGTAATAATTAGGCACCTAAATATTAGTGAAATATCAAAATCTGTCTAAAGACCTGTGACTTAAACACCCTTATGCCTCAGCTCACTCTTACATATCTGCATCTTTGGTTAAAGAGTCTACAGAGAGAGACAACCCATGGACCCGGGCTACGTGATACGTTTGAACTCTGGTTTGGATTTTCTGTGTCAAGATTTAGCCTTGTATATTTCTAACACCAAGGACATGTTTACATTATCTCCTCCTCCTCTCCTCATTCCTTTGTAAAAGTTAGAGCAACCATTAGTAATTTCCAATAGTCATAATGGATTTAATATGGTAATGGCATGCCCTAATCAAATAAACTCTACACAGGGGGAATCTTCCAAAGACTGAGAAGCCAGAATAGGATGTATTTTGTTCTGATGGAATAAAAAAAAATGGTCCCAGCAAAAGAGATAATGAAGCCCCTGTCTGCAGAGAGATTAAATTAACTTAATGGACATGCAAACTAAATATGCAGAGATACTTGCACTCCTTTCTGAAATGTGGAAAACTGGTGATCTTGGAAACTGTCCTATCACTTGGAGCACATAACAACCAGCTGAATTGTTGTGGTGCAGAGTGCAGCTGCAGGCTTCTTTACGAGATTTTATTTTGCCTAAAAACTGACTACGGAAGATTATTTTCAGTGCAGAACTAGTGCAGTGGAAGACAATAAACATTCACAGTTTACATTTTATGGTTTGTGCTTTAGCTCTTAATGCTGTAATGCCAGATATTAGATTAAATTAGGTGCTGGACAGAAGGGGAAAATGGGTTAAGTATTTAGATAAGCTAAGGGAACAGTACAGAATCTCATTTAGTAAGAAGTGAATTACCACTATCATTAATAATGTATGCCTAGGCATTAACATAATGTTCTGTTATTTACCTGCTCCACTCATTGTGAAAATGACTTTAGAAGTCATCACTGATTTTCTTTGCTTGTCCAAGCACACATTGTGCTTTGTCATGACTCAGATCCTTTCCTCCAGATTCTTCTCTGAAGATTTTGTTTTGTAGAACAAGAAACCTGTCACAGTTTGTGTAAATAAATCTTTACTTTGCATATAGGTATGTTTATTCAAAAAGAAATGAAGCAAGGCTGGTAAGAATATGTCAACGTGAAAAAAAGCTATGGGTCACATTAATAACACATTTTCAGAGACCTTCAGAAACCAGGAGTTATTTGTTGGTATCTTTAGACCTTCAAAAAAAGCCACATAAACACTTTAGACTCACCTTTGCATTATTATATTTAATATTATTAAAGAAGTCCTTCTTAGAAAACAAGTAAGATTGGTAATCCACATACCTAAGGTCACAGATGATGAATCTTCTGCCAAGGCATTTTTGGACCAATTCAGGAAGAAGCTGAGTACAAGCTCATTCTGAAAGAAAATAAAAATACTTTAGGGAATAACATATGTTGTGCTCTGTTCCTTGAATTACTCCCCTCCAAGCAGATTGCTGGTAGGTTTCTAATGTATATATTAGAGTCAGCAATAAAGGGGAGCCTTTCCCCTCTGATCATGGGCAAGGACCCCAAGGAATGATTTCTACTCAGGCACTGGGAAGACTGTGGTGCCCCTTACCACTGGCTCAGGGACACTGTGTTGGTGCCTACCTGGCCCCTTTCTGTCAACACGCTTCCAAACACCAACATGCCACGTGGGCCACAGATTTGCATTCTTGCTTAATTTCCAGTGTCTCAAGATATGTATTAGCAGCTGCAACTACTTTTACAGAGCAGCCCATCTGTGAAACAAATGCAGGAGGACATCTTTACTGTATGTTGTAAAGTCAGCATGAAATTCGCCCTTGGCACAGGACCGACCTCAAGCATCTGACCTAATGTGCGCCTCCCTGAGGTTTAGATATTGTGCATAACCTCCCTCACATGGCAGCTTAATGGACACTCACACTGAAAAGCTCCATACAGAGTTAACTCCTACCAGAAACCAACGGGGAGTGAAAAGGATGATCATATTTCGCCATCCTGTTTAAAAGAGTAATCCACCTTATGTACTGCACTATAACTTTTATTTTTATGTACTGACCTGCACTGCTCTAGTGAACATATATAACAGGTAGTTACATTCAGCTGTAGAGAATTAAAACAATAAACCAAATCCCCAGATTTGAGTATTGTGCAAGGCAATACAAATGTGAATTCTGAAATGGACTCGTATGATTCTGAATCAAAGGTGGACAGTAATTGCATTTTATTAGCTTTTTCAAAAAGCTGTATTTCAGAATAGCCATTCTTTAAGATGGTTAGAATTGCTACATTCATACTGACATTACTTGGACTGACACTGTAATGAATGGGTAGAACAAGAGACTTTTCAGATTCTAGCATTAAAATGACACCATTGTTTTTTTCCCAGGTCATGGAAAATAATGTTTCTCTTATCAGCAAGATGTACTTCATGTAGCATTTGTCTTGTTTCAGTTTGACAAGATGTGGCATGATTTGTGCAAGGAAAAAAGAAAAGGAAGAGTTTAGTGACAAATGCATCTAGTGAGGAGTTAATGTGGTTACAGGAGACAGAGGAACAAGACGTGTGTGTTCAGCATAGAGATAAGATTTAGCAATCTGGATTTATTTTAGCAGTTTCCTTTTATTTTTCATTCTACCATTTGGAGTTTTTCCTCCCACACTGATATTTGCTTTAAAAGAAAAATCAGAAAGAAGAAAGAAAAAAAAGAATAAACCAACAGAATTGTTTTCCTTTGATTGAATGACAAATCCTTAAGCTATTAGCAGTGGACTGCCAATACACCTGTCTGTTCTGAGCATGACTAATTATTCTCTCATCTCATGAAGACAGCTTACAGGGGAAAGCCCATACACCTGCTTCAGCTTCCAGTAGCTTTAAACAGCCGAGTTATTCCCTGTGGGACCTCCATTTGCTCTTTCAGCACAAGTCCCAAGTGTAGGAATTCTCAAGGGTTGAAAGAGTATATTTTTGGCAGCTCAGTCTTTATTTGACAGCGTGAACATAAGCAGAGAAACTTAAGTAGCCCTTCGAGTTCAAAGATCTCGAGAGAAGTGGGCAGGAGGTAGAAGGAAGGATACACTCACTGACTTGAAAGAGAAATAAAAAAATTCCACACTGAGCAGCCTGGTGTTCTGCTTCCTCTCCGCTTACTCTTTCAGCAATAAATGGAAATATATGACCAGAGAGGTTTGTAAACAGGCGATGCAAAGATTGTTTCAGGTGATAGTTCCAAATTCTCATTTCTAATGGAGACAACACTGAAAAAAAAATGACATTTGGTTTAAGTACTGAAGTGGAATTCATGCAGATCTTACATCAGGCATAAACATGACAGGCATGTACACTGCTGGTGCCACAACACTGATTTCAAAGCTTTACCTGTCTGTGTGTCCATTGTACTCAACAGATATTGAAGCATGTGGGGAAGCAGCAAGGCTAATGCTGGCAAATGGAACGCAAAACTATAGCTAAACAGGTCATGTTGCGGGGGCAGATGTAGCAGTCTATCCAGGGCAAAATGCTTCAAAAGGAATGGGGGAAATCTCCTATGTGTTTGTGACAATAAGCATTTTGCACACTGTTATTCATAAGACAACAATTACTCCCTGCACTATATTAATCTGCTTGCTGCGAGTCCACCATTTGGATTTCCACCAGCAAAGTGTGTAAGTGCCTTCTTAAGTTCACCCATTGTCAGCAGAGCACCAAAGCACATGCTGAACTTTCAGGTGGTTCCTAAATCAATGGGACTTCAATCAATTGGACCCCAGTCAATGGGACTGAAGCGTATGCTTAGAATTAAGCATGCATCTAATTACACTGCTAAATGGAAACAGGCACATCAGAGCTTTGAACATATGTATGATCAAAAGCTCACTGTATTTAGATGGATAGACTCCACTTCTAAAAAAGCAATTGTTGTTACAAAGATGTGACCATAGGTGGGAATCTTAGAGACCCTGTGACAGTCCTGGCAGATAGGCAGGAACTGAGGATGACCACAAGCACTCACCTACCCTTTTTTCCCAAGGAATTCTTACCTTTAAATTGGTAAATGGAAATTGCCTAAAATACTGCCTGTTTAGAGATTTTTATGAAAGCCTCCTATCATTTGTCTAATCATTCTTGCCTCATAAGACAATAACCTTTAATAGGTAATGTTGATATTTTTCTGGGTCACTCAATAACATTGGCCTATGGGGAGCAGACAGGTACATATGGGTGCATCAGTGTTGGTCTGGCTAGAAGTCACGCACATTTCAGCCATTAAACTCAAAAGGGACAAATTCCACCTTCACTTACACCAGGATACAACTGAAAGAAGCAATTTCAGTGGCACTGGGGGAGCTGGCACAGCCTTGCACCACTGTAGCACAGTGGAATTTGTCTACTGCTCTCCATCAGAGACTAACTAGAAAAGCACTCTGCTGTTAGTGAAACACAGACAGATTTCAAGCCAGATTTAATTTTGTTAGAAAGAAAATCAACCTCTCCTCTGCTTTCAGCTTTCTTTTCGGCTGTGTTAGAGTAGATTTGGGGTCAGAGGACACCCACGCACCTGTTATACTTTAACAGGATGGAGAATCAGCAGGAAAGAAAGAAACCAGAAAAAGCTGACCTTGCTGCAGCTATTATAACTTCAGGAAAGGACAGCAGAAAAGAGAGGACTTTGAACCCTCCCCATTTTGGCTCTGCTGGATGCCTTGCTGCAGGAGTATGGGAGTGGTGGGAGTTTAAGGGACCCACATACCTCAGGTGCACTTTGTACCACCGTGTTATGTACCTTCATACTGGTACAGCGGGAGCTATTTTCTCATCTCTGCAAATCCCAAGTAGCCCCAGTGAATAAAATACAAATGAAACATGGGAAGGTCTTATCAAACATGATTACTTTTATAGTATAAAACATTAGTAATTCTAGAACAATGCTGTGGTCCTGGGCTTCACTGTATGCTTGAAAATGAGTGAACGTAATTTACAGTCATTTCCATTTACATCCTCTTTGAAGCCCTTTTACACAGCCTATAAGTCACCATAAAGCTGTTTATAGAACCTATCCATAACTGATACACTGTTACTGTTTGCTTACCTGTGCTTGCACTAGGTTTATCTTTGGCCCCAAAGTCCGTATTTAATTTGGATACTTAACAAATTTTCATAGAGTCAAAACCCAATACACGTCATTTGTTTTTACTGATAAGCCTGCTGTGTACCTGCACTTACTACTATGTTTGCCAAACCCCCTCAAACATCCAAGCTCACTGAACTTGCACACAAAACTAATCTATGTGAAGGATGTGGGACAAATAACATGTTTATTTAAGGCTATGTAGTTTTGCAAGATCATGTACATCTAATGTCTGAGCTGTGTTATCAATAATAATATCCACAAATTAAATGCCACTTCTTTTAAATGAGGAGGGATGGGAAGATTACCCATAGAATGTTACTAGCTGGCTGATGATACCAAATGCAGATGGTTGCTATATTAAAAATTGCTTTAGATTCAGTTTTAGATTTTTCACTTGTAATGCCCAAGCCAGGTACAAGTTGTCTTTTCAAGACAAGCATAAAGACATTCAGCTTTGTGAATGCTGCTGTTTGACACCAGGACCAAAAGCAGACTAAATTAATGGAGCCTTACCTTGCTTTTATGTCCTCAGGGAGTGTATCGCCCTCCTACAATGCAGCAGTAAAATGACAAGCCAGTAGGGCAGCCCTAATTTACATGATATGTTATGAGATTTTGGCTGTGATTTCCATTCAGCCTATTACTCAGTTGGAGTGAAGAGTGAAATAGAGAAAAATGTAAAAGTGGTCAGCAGCAGGTGCCTTTTGTCACATATTTGATTTATACTTTGATAACGTATATTTTTGTCCTCCTCCATGTTACTAACCTTCAATTTATTGTTTCTTGATGCTTCACCTCTTATTGGTGGCACCACTTGGTTGTTTTGCCATTTAATGAAGCAAAACTCCAGGACTCTAAACATGGTTGAGCATGTTGCCTTGCTTATCTAGACCCAGGCATTTCAACACATGCAGCTGATGGGCCAGTCAGCAATGGTGCAACTAGCACAAAACTAAATATTCTTACAGTGTGATAACATATATTGTCACTGGTTTTGGAGGAGTAGAATGAAACTAAAAAAGGTGCTGAAACCTGTTTTTGATCCTGTCCTAAATGACTCAATATGGCAATGAAGGTGCATCAACTTTTGCATTTTAGTGATTGATGTAATGAATATAGCTTGTTGTCCACGTATATAGTGTAGTTATTTACTACTGTTAACCTGAATTTAGGAAAAGCACTCCTATTCTAGGCAACTCTTCAATGAATGTCTAAGAGGAAGTCAATGAATGAGGCTTATACTCAAAGTAAACCTCAGACTTTAAAAACTGCTTTGAATAGGGACGGGCATGAGCCCATTTAAGCATTTAAACTGGTCCAACAGCAAATATCTCCATCAGCTGATGTTTCTGCATTTATTGGATCTGATACTAAAATTCAGAGAGAGAGAAAGGTGGCTTGAAGTTCCTGATCTTTAAAGAAGGGTTTAAAGAAACATTTAATTCCATTTGAGCTACAGTGCAAATGAGAAGGCAGCTATTTTCCACCTCCTCTCCTTTGTTCAAACCATTTAGCAGAAAAGGTCGGTGACATTCTGACCTACTCTTAATTATAATATAATTTTCATAATCAGAACTCAGTCTGGACTAAAAAGCATGCACTTAAGGCATGACTGAGGAAGGAATTTGTATATAATCCAATTCTTTCTTTATTTCTAGGATTTTTAATTACTTAACTGGTAGAACCAAGCATGTACTTAGTCCTGTGTGGACTGGACTAACTTTTCAGAGCTGAAAATGGAGTCTAGTCAATCAGGGTAATGTGTTTACGTAGCAAGGGTAATAGCAAAGGTATTTTATAACAAAATAAAAGCTCTTCTCTCCATCTCAGACAATAGTCCAGCATACTGTACGGGTACAATTCAGCAGAAAGAAATGACTGTGTCAAGAAAGTAAAGGGAATCCTGTTCTACAGGTACCTGCTCTTACAAGATTTCTTCACAAATTTCCAAATTAATTATTTATTCCTACATAGTTTTACTATTTCATAGGAATGACAGTTTGGTAATGCTTGAGAACAGAAAACTCACTAAATTGTTTTGGTCAGGCTCCCTAGCAATTTGAGAAGAAGGACAAATTTGGCCGCAAAGTTGTCCAAGGCATGAAGAGAGACAAAATAATTGTATTTACATTTATCAAGAAAGCCTCCTAGCTTGGCTTTCTGCTCAGAGTGAAACCATGAAGACGCCATGACACTTTTAAAAGAGTCATACCAAAGGGAAAAATAAAAAAGACACCTCTAGATGGGAATACAAAGGAAATTACCCACTGACTGGTTTCTTTGTTCTAAGTGGGTCAGAACACTTCAGTATTTTCTAAATTTCTCACATCTCCCAGCAGGAGAAGCATAGTGAAGTAAAAATAATGTTTCAATGTTTATAGCGTATCAATAATTTTAAAGGTTATCATCTAGAATTGCAGGTTAGCTGCATGGTGGTAAGCAAGATGATTTCCCGCATGCAACAGCACTTTACAGATGGAAACAATCTGCTCATTACTCCGCTTATTTTTGTGCCCTCCAAGCCCAGCACACCAGTAGCTGTGCAGCCCTCTTAGGCACAAAATTGTTTTCTTCTCCTCATGGTTCAGCACTATAGGCTGTACCAGACTGGAACAGTTTTCAGCAACTGCATAGTCCAGCATGTTTGAATAGCCCCACTGGGCTGATTCAGAGCCACACCAGTGCATGTCCGCAAGCAGATCCGTCCAAAGTTCCCTCTGAATACCCTATTCGTGGTTGTGTCCCAGTGTCCCAGCAGCAATGTGCTGGGAGAACTTACCCAGCTCCACGGGTGCATGCTGCGGGACCATAAAGGGAGGAGGAAAGGCATTAGCAAGCCCACTGCAAGGCAGCATGCTCTGGCTGATTACTAGCCCTTTCACAGACCATGGAGCAGGAGGGAAAAGAGATCTTCCGTGTGTGACCGGGAAATGTTTTTATTACTATCCCAGGGCTTTAAGCAGTCTAATTTTTCAACTGTAGATTAGGCTTCTACACAGCAGTGCTTGGTCCAAATTGAAAATCCATGTACCTTACAGCAGCCCAGAGCACCACAGAAGATACAGAGCTCTTCATTTCTAGGTCACTGGCTTATATCAGTTTTTCCTCAGCTGTGACCAAAAGGTGCTAATGTAAAATAAACCCATGACCCTAATACGAGTGACAGATATCGCACAACAATTAACCCCAACTTGTGCAGTTTATTTGGCAAGGTCAGTCAAGGGAGCCAAGCACCCACGTCAGCTGTCTGTACCAAATTAAGTGTAACTCTGTGAGACAGATACTAGCTATCCTCTTTGGAAATCTCAGTTTCAACTCAGGACACAGGATTTGTATTCATATTAGTAAGAAAACTCCTGTTTGTTTTACATATGGACAATTTCCTCTTTAATCTCCATTACACAGTCACAGCTGGGAAAGTTATATAGTTAAGCAGCAAACATTTTTCTCCTCCTGCAAGATGTTTGAAATTTTGGAGAAAAAACATCATGTCATACCCTCTTTTGGCATCCTAGACTGTCTATGCTATTAAACCCAACCAGCCCCGGTTTGTGCGATGGCCCTGAGGCCACGGGACATGACATGGCTCACCTGGCAGAGGCCCAAGCTCTGCTAGAGAACGTGCCAACAGTGAGACAGCAGGGTCAATGCAGGAGCTCATGCCTCGGCTCCCTTGAATATATCAGCCTCTACGTAACCCTAGGATCTAATGTAAAACACTGTTTTTTCCTGCCTGTCTGACAGCTTTCCTGGCAACGACTGGTTCCTAGAAGATGCTGTTTTCTCTCAGACCCTGGTGTCACTATCAGTAATTGACCATTCAACTTCTGAAGTGACACAGCGTAATGATTTAACGCCATCCCGGTGTGCACAGGGCCCGTTAGTTGCTCTTGGCCCTGACTTTTACGACGCTGAGGTGCATAAGGCTTTGTCCAGGGCCAGACAATGAAGAGTCAGTGTTTGTTACCATTTCAACTTTCCATTTTGAAACAGGAGGAGAACATCAAATCTCAGAAAACAATAATGAGTAAAAAATAAGAAAACACCAATTTTAATGGACACGATATACCATTCTGAGAATACTGAAACATTCTGGTTTTGCTCTTATGTTTGCAAAACAGTTTCTTCTACATGTTGACTAAACTTTGAAAATAAGAATATTTCTAGGCTGAAAGAATGGAACTTTTCACTAAAACCTGTCAAAATCAGACTTTCCAATACTTCAAGACTTACTCCTTTTTTAGACATTACTTTCCTCAGAACCTATTCCTTACTGTCAAAAATTCAGTGAATCACTACTTCTGGATGGCAGCAAAGGTAGACAAGTTATCCTGAAAAATGCCCTGCTAGGTCTAATAAACTATTTTTCAGTCATTCTTGTCTTTGTCTTAAGTTCTGATGAATGCTATAATGGCTCCATCTCAAAACAGCTGCATTTGAAGATGTGTCATTTATGTAATTTGTTTGTTTTTTTTTTTTTTTAAATGAGGCCATGGAAAGCTTCCTGATTCTTTTGGTACAATGCAACTAAAAGTCATATACAAATAAAATAAATACTGGAAATGCTCACATTAGCCAGTTTCCTGGACCCACTTAATAGCTGCTTCAGATACATATTCAAATCCTTCACTCTTTTATGTTCAAGATCTTTAAAAGGTAAATGCCATGAGTGGGGAAACCTGCAAAAGAAGAACAGTTGTAAGTAAAACTCTTGTACTGTATTCGCTGAAAATATTTCCAGCTCTACTTAACAGAAGAAAGTTAACAGTTTCTAAGAGATTTTGCAGGTAGGGGCAGGGATGGGTACAGTCTCCAGAGGACTGTTTAGCCTCTGAGACTGGTTCTTCTAATAATTTGCTGCTATTCTGTTTTACAGTGTACCTCTTTTTCTGTCTCGATCATTAATTAAAAAAAAAATTAAAGAACCCTAAAAGACACTTATTTGCATGTTATGGTATCTAAATACCTCTAAAAAAATGGCCCTTTATGATCCCAGAAAAACACAACACTCCCCATTTTTTGCACTGTGCACAGCACAACAGATCTCTCATCTCAGCCCAGGGCTCATGCAATACAAACCCTTACTATAGAATATTGAATAGCAAAGCCTTACAGCAACAATGTGACATTTTATGAATATATCATCACTTGCTTTTTTTACCTCAGCTATTTAGAGCGTAGATAAGTTTTTCAGAGCAGGTCCCTGATCCCATATGTAATTTCAGGTGCTAGTGTAATAAAAGTAATATATGAAAACAAATGATCGTCACAATAACAAAAGCAATCCCAACAAAAGCAATAACAATAATAATAGTAATGTTCTTGCTGAATTTTTATTATGATGAATTCCATTTCAGTTTAGTAAATAAACCACATATATAGAGAATGGCCTTATGTCAATTTTCAAATGCTTTGGTGATTGAAAATGTCAAAACCCCACATTTTTTTAACTTGAATCATCTTTGTGTTTTAAAGACAATGCACATTGGGTCAGTCAAAAGGCTAGATTTTTAGCAATACACATAATCAATTTATATTAACCTTGCCCTGATAAGGACTATTTCTCTCTCAGGTTGAAGGAGCATTAGAAAAGCTATCTGTGCTAAATTGCATGTAATGGGTTTTGTGATATGGATTGCTAATATTGGGAGTTATAACTAATATTATGCTTTATGTCTTCTATGTGATATAGAAAGGTAGAAGTTTTGATCTGGTTGCATTTCATGTTATACACTACCACTGTAAATAGCTAACCATGTCTTGTTTATAAACCTATTTTTTGTTGGTGCAACCTTGTTTATCCACTGGATCTCAAGAGATATCTGAAGGCTTCAGACATGACTAAAGAGCCATCTAGCAGTGCAATACACTGAAAAGAGACACTTGGCTGGCCTTTTAAAAGGCAGCTGGTCAGATCCTACTTCAAACAGGTTTTACCCAATTCCACAGCTCAGCGATAAGATGTCATCAGCTTTTCAAAGGCCAGCCAAATAGCAACACACGGACCACTGGATTCCCGTCCCTAGAGAGGAACTCTGGCCAGGCTTTGCAAACCACCCAGCTGTAAAAATGCCAAATAGCATCCTCACCTAGTGAAAATAGAATGACTGAAGATGATTAACCCACAGTTTTTGTTACCAAAAGATTCAATTAGATTTTATGAACTGTAATTAGACCTGTTGGGTTGGGCTTTTTTTAAGCTTGTTTTGTAACAGGCGGCCTTTTATGAAGAGAATACTGATTAACAAGATACTGTAATTCTTCTTAGGAGCAGACAGATCTTTACCCATCTTGTGTAATGCTTCTGAGGAAGAACTCAGCGCAGATATAACTTAGTCTGCAATTAAAACAGCAAGGGGGAGGATGATAGCAGCATATTGCATGTATGTATGACCTTTTGATTATTTTTGCCTATAGCACTGAAAGATCAGGGCACAAGTGCTGTACAAACGAACAGCAAGAGGCAATTCTTGCCTCATGAAGTTACAGTGGCAGGACACATAATGAGGTGGGGGAAATGATATGACCCAGGATCATGAAATGATCAGGAGCTGCACAGATAAAAATAGAGCCCAGATCATTTGGCACGTATAGATAGCCTGTGAATGTTCCGAGTTCCTCTGGGGAACAAAAAAGTCTTCTTTCAAGAGATGGTAGGAAGGATCTATATGTAAGCAGCTAGAAATTAATTAGACTGTATAACACAAAGAGAGGTCTCTGGCTGTAAAATGTAGGCCATTGGAGGATGTGGCCTAAGCACAGTGGCCAAACAGAGGACAGAGAAACTGCTGATTGATAGCACCAATAACTGCTGCCGTGAAGGACAATATGAACCTTGTGGTAGTACTGAACACTTCTTTAAAAAGCTTTCGTGCTTTTGCTGAACTGTGCCTGTGGCTGAAATTGACTTTGCGTTTGTGAACACACTTGTGTTGGAAAAGGTTCACTTCCCAAGCTGATTTTAAGTTTTTGCGTCTACCTTAAGTAGATCAGAAAAATATAAAGTTGCACCACGCACAGACATCCTGCATAGCAGATTCCATTTCCTACTTATTAGCTTGAAGAATGTTCTGTGTACAAATTACATCACTTAAATGCTTTGTTGGGTGAAAAGATTTTTGGCCTTTTAAAAAAAAATAATAATGAAATGCAATTAATACTCTGAAACCAAATAAGATGGAAAGGTGGTAGAGTGCAAGGGCTTCCTTGGGGCAGCTGTGCCTTGACTTATAAATATGGGCTAAATGTTTACGTGTCAATAGCAAAATTTCAAACGCTGAGAACTCTGAGCTTTTGCCATTAGTTTCTTGCGATATAGCCAGTATTTAGAACTTGTAGGAAGCAGACTTATATTGCCTTATTTCCTCCTAATGAGGCATGAATATATACAGTTTCAAGAATCAATACAAAGCAGTACCCAAGTCCTTTCTGCTAGCAGTTCCAATTATTCTAGTAATATTAGACATTTTACTTTTAAATCATACATTTTCAAACTGGTTTTGTGGTTACATTACGGAACAAGGCTTTTTTCTGGCCTTTGAAGCATCTGGCATTGGCCAGAGCTGGAGCTAACGGTCTGATACGGTATGGCAGTTTTGGTGATAACTTCCTATAAAGAAATAATTAGGTGTTTATTACTAGAATAAAACCTGGAATACATGAAAGGCCTCAAACTGATAAAGTTCTGTTAGAAAACAACCCAAAACTTTAACATTAAAGAACATACATATAAAGAAATATCATAAAATGAATTACTTTAACACAGTCTTGAGGAAAGGTCATACAGTGACAGGTTACTGCTGGGACTGAATTATGACAATAAAGCTCTGCAGCTCTTAGACACACAGCCTCAGTATACACAGATTAACCCTCTGTGAGTTCTGGAACTCTCTTCTGCAGTGAAAATGTTGTGAGGGGTTTTATTAATGGTAGATTTATCTGAAAAATGGCTAGTACTATTTTTGAAATTCACTACATGAGGTCTGTGCATTTCTAAAGAGAATTATATTTTCCTTCAAAGGGCTCTGCCCACCACAGGGAAAAATCATAAACAGGTACTTGTTAAATATTTTATTTTACAACCTAATAGTTAGAGTGCAAATATCTCCAAATCAAAACCATGATTCAAGCACTTTCAGTGTTTAGTGAAATTCCGATTCTCACCAACTGCTGCAAACCATTTCATGTGAGCCAGTCATAATGAGTCAAATTGGAGTCAATTAAAATCCCCTCAGGCAGGAGAAAGATCCTCTAGAATTAAGTACCCTAAAGCCATTTAACTGAATACCTCTCACAAGCTTGGGGAAATATCAAATTTGGATCTGAAATTCATGAACTTTATATTTTAAGTCAAAACCATGTTGTTTGTGGCTATTTACTTCAGGTCAAACCTCAAAGACTTTTCTATTTTTCAAGCATATCACTTGAATCACAGCTTGGTTCAAGTAAACTGCTTGTCTTTTTGGCCAGCTTTAGGTTTTATTGTAGATTGAGCTTGAAGAGGGGCTTGTATCAGGTGAGTCAGCATGACTACTTTGTTCTCAATGGCGTATGCAGTACGATGTATATGATATTTGTAGAATACATAACTCCACTTGTATTACCAAAGCCATGGACAATCATTACATAAGGCAAAGCTGTTTTACATAAGACAGAAATAAACTGCCCCAGGAAACTGTGAAGAAATAAGATTCAGAATATGAAAAGCAGGAATAGACATGCACATGGATAAAAAGTAATATGCAGAATTATTGCAACTAATGATAACATATTTTTCAAGAGACGTTAAACTGAATGATGCAAGGCACAAAGAATCGGTTTTTGGAGCTAGGATAGTACACAAGATTATTGCATATTTCTCAGCTGGGGAGTAGCTGCATCCTTTTGTAAAAAGGTTGATCACGCCCATCAGTGTCAGAGATTGGCTTGTTTCTGTTCTGACCCGGTATCAACATTCCTACACTGCTTTAATATATGGATTTTGCTATGAGTTTTGGTCAGCATCATGCAGAAAATAAAAACTATTAAAGGCCCTATTGTGCCTTTAATGAAGCCAATACCACTTACCCTTTGATTTCAGGAATAGCTGTGTCAGGCCCAAACTGTTCCCCCCTTCTCCTCCCATTAGAAAAGGAATAATAAAATATATAAAAGTTAGACTGTCACAATAGTCTATGATCCACTTTCTTCTGGGGCTGAATAGAAGGTTTGATATAATATGTTGCGTTGCCTTTATGTTTCTAAAAATATGTCTGCCGTACATTTTCTCACATTTTTATCTGTGCACAGAGAGAATCATTTAACCGCAGAATAACGTTCGCTAATATGCTGCCTTACTCTGGGAGGGCATGCGATGGAAATTGCTTCTGGAGATGGCTGTGAAGTTTTGAGAACTGGTCAAATGACTTTTCCACAAAAGTGACCACGTTGCAGGTTTGCACCACCTGGACTAGATATAGCTGTATTGGGGAAACGGGAGAGGCAGAAAAGAGAAATGATCAGAGAGGCACATTAAAAAAAAATGTACAAGAGAAAATATAGGGTGATTTTAACAAAGAAAAACCTTTCTTTAATGTAGTGCCAAGTGCCAGAGAATTCAGTTTGTAATTTATAGTCTTTGCTGTACAGAAAGAGAAACTTGCCTGGATAGCATACAACTCAAACACTGAAAGATCACTGTAGTGTGTGAAAACTAATAATGCACCATTAAAGCATCATATAACAGCCTCCGATTTCTATTAGGCTTCCTAATTTTGTGCCATGCTTTCCTTCTGGATGCTTTAATTAGCTCTTGATTTATTTTTCACTATAGGGCATGAACTGTTCTCCTTAATGGCTCCCTGCTAATAGCTGTCTGCCTGGTGTTCTTTCTCTCTGGTAGCTTATGGCACTGCTGTTCATCCTGTGATCCTTTTAATGTGGCACAAGCACATCCTCTATAAAGGAGGAGGGAGACTATATAAGCTCACAGAAGAGTCATTAAAGATCAAGGCAAATAAGGGCAAGCAAAGAACACAATACATACGGAGTCAGACTTCTTGTTGAATCCCAAAATGGTGGCTCTTGCAATTGACTTCTCTGCATCCAGCATCATCCATTCTTGGGGGACAGTCTCTGGAGCTGGAGGCTTTGCAGAGCCTGTCACTGACATCTGTACAAGCGTGTGGATCAAGTTATTGAGTTTAACAGGAAAGCACTCCAAACTCTCCTTTATTTTCCTGAAGAACGAACAAACAGAAGAGGCACTATTTACTCATCTGGTTTGTTTCCATTTCTTGATCCTTGGTTTCATGGATGCAAGGACCAAAAAAACCCAAATTCTAAAACCTACCTCACGTGAACACATACCCACATATGCACCAGTCATCGCTATTTGCAGTGATACAGCATATCCAGCCCCTGAGCTCTACCACTTAAAGGAGTGCTCTTGCCATAGCCTGTCTCATGGCTTACCTTGGGGTAGTAATTCTTCAGAAGCTGGATACCATCAGCCTTCTTTGGGACAAAAGAGACAGACAGAACATTTCCATATGTTTTGAGGAGTTCCAGGGTAGAATAACATGTGTTCTCTTTGACAAGTAGGAGAGAGTGCCCTAGCACTTTCTGTTTGGTCACACTAACCTCACATGGAATTACGCATGTTTGTGCAAGGCTTTTGCATCCAGTTTGTGATTTAGCTGTGCATGATGTGTTGCTAAATCCTCTACCCAGTTCTTAAAAGCTCTATTCCTGTGGAGCTGCTTAAGATGAAAAACAAAGAGAAATTTTCTTACCCTATCTTCCCCCATCTCATTCCTGTGCAAGGAGAGCCAGAACACACTTCTAATTTCCTAGAGTTTTAAGATCCTTCATCAGAAAAGACACAATAGATAGATAAAAGAACTAGATATACATGTAGATATGTACTGCAAATGTGTTTTAAGATCAAAGTGAACTCAACTTGAGAAATAACACTGCAACATAATCACTGGTCTTTGAAGAGTAAGATGCAGTACTCATTAGAAAACACTTGCCCTCTTGAATTCAATTGCTGGTTAATATCTATTTAACTTGCGAGGCTAATTTTTTTTTTTCTGTTTCCCTGCTTATTTCTACAGCTCTCTAAAGGTATTCTGGATAGGTTCTGATATTATAGAACAACAATCCATTAGTTTCAGGCCATATGGCAGCAAACCTCTACCAAATTGTCAGGGTCGTTTTTTTCTTTTTTCTTTTTTTTTTTTTTCTTTACAGTTTTGGACTATATCCAACTAGCTTACAAGGGCTGACAATACCCTTAAGCACCTTCATCATCCCCTGTTCAAAGCTGAGCAAATGCTTCACCTGTCATTTTAAATTAAATTCTTATTCATGGGTTTCTGTGAGTGGGTTGGATGGCGTGCTGCAATCAACTGAAATCAACTCCATTCATTGCATTAGACTAATTTTCGTGATTTCAGATGTTCTGGCTAAAGTCTATAGCTTCATGGATGCAACCATACCAAAAAGAACATTCTACCTGCAGGTAGCTCCCCAGCTTCCCCCCCCTCCCAA